>PVJI01007331.1:0-79043 GCA_004026765.1 Micronycteris hirsuta | reverse complement strand
TGGTTTCTCTCGCACGCTCGTTGTGCGGAGGCTGTGTAAGTGGCTCACAGCTGTCTCTCCGAAGGAAGTGCTCTAAATATTTCTTCTGTTCTTGGGAGGGGGCAGGCTCAGCGTCCACCTCCAGTGCCGCCCTGGACCTGCCTTTTGAATCGCACACTTTAGCGGGTGAACTGTACGGTGTGTGTAAACCAGTAATTGGCTCCTGCATCTGTGCCGCAGGCAAAGGGCTCTCAGTGCCCATTCACTCCTGTGATAATTAACGTAAAAACAGCCTTGTTTCCGTAATGAAAAAGCTGCGGTGTTGGACCAGTAATGGGAGCCCATCATTCCTCCTGGGAGGGGACCGGAAACTCCTTTCACTAACAAACTGTGAAGGTGCCTTCGGCCGCCCGGAAGGTAACAGTAGGTTTTCCATTTCCATTGGCCGTTTCTCAGAGGCCATGGAAATTATAGTATTCTTGTAGTGGTATGTTTTGGAACTAATACATATACACTGTCCAAAAAGAAAAACCTGTAAAAGGTGACAGCACCTTATACTTGTCCAGTCTCTGCCCACGGCCAGTCAGTAACCATGGTTACTAAAAATATTGTGTCTTTTCCGAGGATGACTTCATGCTCTGCAAGCAGGCAGGAGTGCACTGTCTTCCCTTTTCTTTCTGCTTTTATTTTTCTTAACAGACATTAGTTTTTAGAGCAGGTTTAGGTTCACAGCAAAATTGAGCAGAAGGCGTAGAAATTCTGATATCTCCCTGGCTCCTCCCCGCACACACAGGCTGCCCGCTGTCAACACCCCCACCAGAGGGGGACACTTCTCACAGTCGGTGAGCCTGCACTGACACATCATTGTCACCCCAAGTTCATAGTGGACATTAGGGTTCACTCTTGTGTGCAGTCGTCGTATGGGTCTGGTCAAACGTAAAATGACATGTACCCACATTTGTAGTTTCACTGGCACTGACAGAGCGTGGGGCCCCTGGGGGCGAGGCTGTAGCCCGGAGTCCTGGGCCACTTGCCTCACGGAACTGGGAGTACACCTGAGGCTCTCAGAGCTAGCCCGCACACAGCCAGCCTGTGCGTCCCGGGCTGACCCGTGTCTCTCTCCTCGCCCTAGAAGTGGCAGATGAGTCTGGGGACCAGCGAAGACCACCAGCACTTCACTTGCACCATCTGGAGGTGAGCTGTGGGTCCCAGCGGTGGGGTCTCCTGGGAGCAGTTACCTTGGCTCAGGCTGCTGGGGGTGAGTGCAAAGCTGCTCTGGGGGGCCGGGAAAGAGCGGGGCAGACAGACCGAAGCACACTGTGGCCCTGGAGGGGCGTATAGAGAGAGCGCCACACTGTGCTGGGAGTGGGCGGGGCCAGAGGCTCCCCGGGAGCACGTGACACTGAGGCCTGGAGGAGGCTGTGGGCCGGGGACATGCAGTCCAGGCCGTGGCCCCCAGATGCTCGCCTGTGACCGTCACCCTCGGTCACGTTCACGTTCATGGGCTCAGTCTCCACAGCAGGGACTGATGCCCGTTTATCCTTCTCATGACCCGGTGCTGGCACCCCTCCTGACAAGGGAATGGTGAGCCCAGGAAGGGGTGAAGGTGAGGGAGTGTGGCCCTGGGTGGGAGGAGGGTGATGGGGCTGCATGGAATCGTGTCCCTTCTCCCCTGGGCTCCTCTGCCAGGACTGTGTCACCCCAAGCACAACCGATTTCTTGAGCATTTATTGGGTGCCTGACAGGAAAAGTCCAAGCTGCGGCCCCACCCTCGGGGGACCAGGGTCCGCCCAAGAGACAGACCCACAAGTTGGACAGAGTGGGAGAGCAGGCAATCGACATTAAGTAAAGGACACAACGCGTTGTTTGTTTGTTTGAATTTATTGGGGTGACATTGGTTCATAAAATTGCACAGGTTTCAGGTGTTCAGTAAGGACATGGCGTGTTGTGGTCATGCCTGCAGGCGCCATCCCACACTCTCCCACTCAGTGCTGCACAGACAGCAGGTGTTTACTGGGTGCTGTAGGGGAGATTCTTGCCCTTCTGCTGGACTTCCCCAGGGGCAAGGGCCCCACATCCTCATCGGGCCAGACCCTGCCTGTGTCACCTCCCCTGGCCTCAGAGAGAAGTGTCACAAAGGGAGGAGCCTGGGGCACACTCACGACAGGGAAGGCTCATTACAGGTTGCATTCTGCAGTGTGCAGGTCGCCACCTCTCATAGGGCGTACGAACACCAGCCCTCGGGGGCACAGACCCCGGCCAGCCACGCGGGCCCAAGTACTCACTCATCCTCAGACACCCGCTCAGCCAAGGGCCAGCTTTCAGATGCGTACCCACCCTCCATCCACACAGAGGCTTAGAGAATCTGGGAGGCTCCCTGGATGCCACGCCCCCACCCCACAGCCTCCTCCCTGGCCTCCCTGCTGCCTTTTCTACTCCCACCCCCATTGCTGTCTGCTTTCCACACGTGGCCAGTTGGAGCTTTCATACTGCAGACGTCATTGTCCCCTTGCTGTCACCAGTCCTCTTTGGCTCCTCTCTCTGCTCCAGCCATGCTGACCTCATGTTCCGTAAATGTCCCCACTTGCACCCTGTGAGGGAGCTTTGCAGTCACCATTTCCACGGCCCGGGCCAGCCCTCTGCTCTGCTCCCCTTCTTAGTTAACTCCTGTACTTCTCACTCTTTGGCATGTTGCTGTGGACGCACCGCGATACCTGGATGTCACGGCACTTGATAAAAAGCATTCAGTGGACGAGCATGAGGGTCCCTGCCCTAGAACAGCTTCCCCCCAGAAGGGGAAAGAGGCTTGTCAGTAAAGAGCCAGAAGAATGTCTGGCAAGGGAAAGGGGCGATGGTGCTGAAGGCCCTCCAGTACTTCCCAGAGTCAGCAGTGCTTGGAAACACCTGGCTCTAGGCTGATCCCCTACCCCACCTTTCTCTGCAGGCCCCAGGGCAAGTCCTACCTGTACTTCATACAGTTCAAGGCAGAGGTGCGCGGTGCCGAGATTGAGTACGGCATGGCTTACGTGAGTATCAGCCCTGCACATCACGGTGGCTGCTTGGGGTGTCCCCCTACGGACAGCACCTTTGAGACCCCTGGGAGGACAGATAAGATGAGGAGAGAGCCAGACCCTGCCTGTGCCACCTGTCCTGGAAGTTCAGGGAAGGACATGGGATATTGCAGACCCCCAGATCTGGAGGTGCAGCGGGAGAGGCAGTGGCAGTGCCCAAAGGGATCTGCTGACCCCTAGAAACCCAGAAGGTAGGCAGAACAGGAAGTGACGTCCTCTCCTACTGTCTGCCAGTCTCCTGCCAGTGCCCTCATCGGAAACACCAACAGGAAGCTAAAGGACAGGGAGGCTTGGATGCTCAGCTCCAGGACAGGAGTAAGGACAGCAAGGGTGGCCGTGGCCCCGAGGGGCAGGCGGTGTAGCTCACTGGTTTGTGTGTGGAGGTCCACATCCCTTAGCCCCAGGGGCCTGTGGTTCACAGCGCACGCAGCGCCCTGTGCTGCACTCCAACCCCGCAGCCCTACCAGAGGCCGGCTGCTCCGCAGAGACTGCCATTTCCACATTGGGGTCAGAAAGTTTGAAAGCCACTGAGTCAGGGCAGGTTCAGCGAAAAACAGAACCAGTAGGAGAAAGGCCTTCAGAGATTTATTTATTTATTTATATTTTACTTATTTATTTTTGGAGGGGAAGGGAGGGAGAAAGAGGAAGAGAAATACCCATGTGTGGTTGCCTCTCATGCGCCCCACACCGGGGACCTGGCCTGCAACCCAGGCATGTGCCCCTGACTGGGAATTGAACTGGAAACCCTTTGGTTTGCAGCTCAAGCTCAATCCACTGAGCTACACCAGCCAGGGGGCCTTCAGAGATTTATTGCCAGGAATTGGCTTCGATCACAGCGGGTTGGCCGAGGAGCTCTGGAGTCCACAGGCCAGGCAGGCTGGCAGGCGGGGTCGGCGCTCGGGCACGAGCTGCTCCTGCCGCCCCAGGTGGGATGTTTCCAGGGAAGCCACAGCTTTGCTCTGAAGGCCCTTCCCAGCGGTTGAGTCAGGCCTGGCCAGGTTATTGAGGAGAAGAATGAGCTCAGGTATTCTCATTGTGAGTCCAGGATACCATCACAGCAGCTCCTGGTGAGAGGTTCGTTGCATAACTGGACGTGGCCGCTCCTGGGTGACACATCAGCCTGCCTGTCACAACTTTGAACTAATTACTCTCCAGGGTCCCTTCTCACTTTAACACTATTATTTTAGCTGATTTGCGAGAGACACAATTCTGATTTTTGAAAATTATATTCATGAGGCTGTTGTGCATGTCCCATTTCCATAAATTAAAAACTGAATTAAATACCTTCTTCCTAGGATTTGCAGTGAAGGCACGAAATTTCAAGCCAGTTGACGATCTCTTAAGTGGACTACCGAGCCACCTCTGGGTTCCCTTGTCTGCTCAAACCGTGTCACCCGGGTTTTCAGTAAAAGCACGAGGCTCTAGTCTGTGCCTTTGGGAAAAGCAAATCAAACCCTGTTCGTTCTTGATTAGCAAAGTTTCCACTTTTTTCTTTCAGTCTAAAGCTGCATTCGAAAGAGAGAGTGACGTTCCCCTGAAAAATGAAGAATTTGAGGTGACCAAAACAGCAGGTGGGTAACGATGGCTGGTGGACACAGAAGCTGATACTCGGGGGAGGTGGGTGAGAAGGGACAACAGAAGGCCACTGGGGCCCGGGGGAAGCGGGGACTGCTGCAGGGCACCTGCGGGCCGCAGGCCAGGCACCTGCGAGCAGTTCCTGTAACGAGCTCCACAGCAAATATTTTTGGTTTGGGGGGCAGATGGCCTCTGTTGGAACTGTCCAGCCTGCCCCCATCGGGCAAAGGCCATCCCCACGGCAGCGAGTGGGTGTGGCTGCATTCTAACAAAACTGTAATACTTTACAGACTTGGAAATGTGAATGTCATATCATTTTGCCATATCACAAAATACCATTTTCTTGCCCTGGCTGGTGTAGCTCGGTGGACTGAGTGCGGGCTGCAAACCAAAGGGTCGCAAGTCGATTCCCAGTCAGGGCACATGCCTGGGTTACGGGCCAGGTCCCCAGTGGGGGCCACATGAGAGACAAGCATACATTGCTGTTTCTCTCTTTCTCCTTCCCTTCCCCTCTCTAAAGATAAATAAAATCTTAAAAAAAAAGTTTTCTTTATATATATATATATATATATATATTTTTTTTTTAAGATTTTATTTATTTATTTTTAGAGAAAGGGGAAGGGAGAGAGAAAGAGAGGGATAGAAACAGCAATGTATGGTTGCCTCTCACATGGCACCTACTGGGGACCTGGCCTGCAACCCAGGCATGTGCCCTGACTGGGAATCGAACCAGGACCGTCTGGTTCCCAGCCCGCGCTCAATCCACTGAGCTACACCAGCCAGGGCTTTCTTTATATTTTTGTTAAAGCTATTTAAAAATGTAAAAAATGCCCTTAGCTTAGGGAGGGCGGGCCACACGGTGCTAACCCCTGGTAGACAGCTGAGAACATAAGAACGTCCTTATGCCCCAGGGGAGGGCTATGACCTCCACATAGCCAGACCGTCCTTGGCTCTGTGACCAGGCACAGCTTCAAGATTGGGACCTTCTGAGTTCCTGAGAGCCCCCTTACCCCAGTCCCCTCAGCCGCATTCAGCCACGAAGGGCAGGTGCTGAACAGGAAGAGGTGGGGAGCTCCAGAGTCGGGGCTTAGGGTTATAGAACAAGGGTGGACAAGCGAGCGGGTAGGATGATGGACATGGAGCTAGCCTAGTAGAAGAGGGGAATCCCTGAGGGTCCTGAGTTTCAGGAAAAGATGAGGTGAAGGAACCCATGTGGCTGTGGATGTCACCAGGCATAAACCCTGGGGAGGAGTTGGCATGGGCAGGGTCTTCAGGGAGAAGGGAGGTCTGGGTAGAGCCCCACCTGCAGGCCCTTAAGGGGATGAGGACCATTCAGAGTAGAGATCAAGGACAGAGGGTGTTGGGCTGTGGCAGACGCTGAGCCCCAGGGCGCATAGGACAAGGCACACAGGGGGTCAGGGTCAGGCCAGGTGTGGCAGACGGTGTTTGCCAACTCCCTGACCCTGCTGTGAAAGCATCACGGACAAGCTTGCCAGTGTGAGCAGGAGGTCGTGTAGGCCAGCCCCCACCTCCATTTCGTTCTCAGTGTGCCGAGGGCGGCCACGGTTCTTTCCACGGGGGGCTTTCCTGTGCACTCCCACTGCCCTTAGGACAGGGCAGCCAACGTCTTCACCCTTCTCCTG
The DNA here is from genome assembly GCA_004026765.1 of Micronycteris hirsuta. Taxonomy (NCBI): domain Eukaryota; kingdom Metazoa; phylum Chordata; class Mammalia; order Chiroptera; family Phyllostomidae; genus Micronycteris; species Micronycteris hirsuta. The sequence continues at coordinate 72,775 of PVJI01007331.1, read as the reverse complement.
TCGCTCACCCATAAGACATTTGGGGCTGGCGTCCTTGCTGTGTGCAGTCCACTTTGGGGACTGCTCGCCTGCTCTGCCAGACCCACCGGGCCTCACCCTGGCCCAGAGCACCTGTGCAGTCTGGAGGCCCTGCCACACTGTGGTTTCTTCTTTCGCAGTGTCTCACAGGCCCGGGGCGTTCAAGGCCGAGCTGTCCAAGCTGGTGATCGTGGCCAAGGCATCACGCAGTGAGCTGTGACCAGCAGTCCCCTGGAGGGCGGCTTTCCCTCATCTCTGCTAAAGGGGCCGTGCCCCGTGACGACCGGCACATTACCGGTTTTCTGGAGGACACTGGGATTTCTGCCCTGGCCCACGTTGCCCTGCCTGGAGGAACACGCAGGGTGGCAAAGGCCCGGGACAAAGCCCCCCGCCCCCCACCCTCCTCTGAACACAGAGTGCGGGTCCAAGCCCCACTGCTCGTTGTACCAGGAGAGACATCAGCACAAGGTTGGGGGGGTCGCAGCTTTTCTGAAGCCTGTGTGTCTCCCCTTGGGCGCAGGCCAGGCTCCAGACATTCTTCCTATTCTAGGAAGAATAGTCCCGCTGCCCTCTGACCCCAAGCTGACTGTTTTCTCACAGTTTCCCCAGAAGACCACCTTTCAAGACTAACTGGGAAGAAATGAAATGTTCTTTTGTATTTAAATAAATAAATTGAAAAGGAACCACAAAGACTGGGCGTCTGGTGCGGGTGCCTGCCTGGCCAGGCCCAGGGACGACAGTGGGGTCCAGCTGCCCCTACTTCCCTGTTGGAAACAGGCAGGCTGTGTCCCCCAGGACCTGCGGAATCTCTAGACAGTTTTTCTGCAAGTACAAAAGCAGCAGATCCTGAGGCCAGGCACTGTGACTCCCTGAACACGGGGGCAGACCCCACCACATCCAGCATGTCCCACGGGTGGCGCTGGTGGAGGGTGAGTGCCCTGGGGCAACCTCTGCTGACCCTGCTCATTGCTTTCCTTAGTTGTCGAAAGCCAGGTTGCAGTAGGGTGATTTAAAAAAACAAGAAAATGAAAAACACCCACAGGCAAACAAGAATGAATGAAACCAAAAAATGCCCCAGCCAGTCCTAGGGGCCTTGGCCTCCCGGCAGTGTGGGGCTGGGAGTCTGACCTGGCTGAGCCTTCAAGAGTGATCAAGGAGAAATACTGTGTGGCTGGGAAGCGGGGCCCTTCCTAATAGAAATTGCCGTGTTGGATCATCGAGGGCCTCTCTCTACCTTTCACTCACCGTGTGCCAGCCTGAGGGCTGCTGGGCTCCTGCTGAAGCCTCACACCTGCAGGAAGCAGAGGGAAGGGCTCATCTGCCCGCACCCTCAGCGGGTCCCGCAGTCAGGCCAGTTTCAGACCGAGGTGCGTGAGTGTGGCGAATAGCTGAACAGGTAACCATTGAAGAGGGGCCTCGGGCCCAAAGCCGTTCAGGGGAAAGACCCAGCCAGCCTTAACTTCTACACCACGTGTTCTGCCACCTCGTGAGAGAAGTTCTGGAGGCTGCACACGTTCACAGGGGAGGCCACTCAACTAAGAGGGTCTGGCCTCAAGGTCTGGTGAGCACAGCCAACTGCAGGACCCAGGAGATGATCACCCAGGACCTCCCGCCACACCGGGCAGTGAGACCCTGAGCCCTGAGGTGTCAGCAGAAGGGAAGGGGATTTTTCCACAGTTGGCCCAGAGTCACCACTACCAAATCCCTGTCACCAAGGATGCAGAACGGTGAGTGTGGTGCACCAGGACACAGGAGGGCATCCCTGGATACAAAGGCGCTTCCTTCTGCCCCCGTGTGGCATGTGTGCGTCTTTCTGTAGCTTTCAGTCACTTTAAAGAACAAAGCCACACTGACACCAGCACCTTCTCATGAGGAGAAGCTGAACTAAACCCGTCTGGTGTGCAGAAGCCAAGCCCTGCCGCCACTCCACTAGATGTCGCCACAGCGCCCAGTACAACAGAGATCAACCCTCAGCAGGGGCCATGGATGCAAGCCACTCACCTGCGACCTCAATTGAAAAGGCAAGAGCTGGTGAACCTTCTGATCAAGATGGCAGAATAGGAGAACACTACTCACCTCCTCCCGCCACCACAACAAAATTACAATTGAATTCCAGAAGAACCTCCTGAAGACCAGCTGAACACAACTATGACTAAGGATACAAAGAAGCCACGTTGAGACTGGTAGGAAGGACAGAGATGAGGAATGGGCAAGTCCCACACCTATGTGTGGCAATTAAGAATTGGAAGGGACATCTCAGCCACAGAGGTCTCCCCTGAGGAGTGAGGGGTCACAGCCCTCCACCAGGCAGGCGGGCACCAGTGTCTTCCCACCCGGCTGTGAAAACCAGCAGGGATTGCCTCCAGGAGAGACAAAGGGCTGCTGGAGACTAAGCGCTGTTTTTAATCCTCACCGGGTGATATGCCATTGACTCTCAGAGAGACGGAAAGGGAAGAAGAGAAACCGATCAGCTGCCTCTCGCATGTGCCCAGATCTGGCCAGAACCTACAACCCCGGCATGTGCCCCGACTGGGTATCGAACCTGTGACCTTTCAGTTTACCGGATGATGCTCTAAGCAAGTGAGCCACACTGGCTAGGGCTGAGGTGCTTTTCCTTTTTTCTTTCTTTTCTTTTCTTCTCTTTTTTTAAGATTTATTTTATTCATTTATTTCCAGAGAGAGGGGATTGGTTCGGAGGCTGGCACTCAGCCCATGGAGCCGCACCAACCAGGGCTGAGGTGCTTCATTCAGGGCTTGAAGACTGGCCCACTCACTCTCAAACTCACTAAGCTCCAGCGCAGGGGCAGCTGTTCAAAAAGCACCAGGGACACACGGAAAATAACTAAATTGACTAATTTCATCAAGGATACAGGGAGTGAGGCGACTCTGGAGACGGAAGTTCAGGTGGACCCCAGTGCTCCTTTGTGGCACCCTCCCCCGACCTCACTGGCCGGCCCAGGAAGGCACCAATCTGTGCTCTCCATTCACCTGCCTAACACCTTGGTCCCACCTTGGTGATGCCCCGAGACGCCGCCCCACCCCACTCGCTCACCCAGCCTGAGCTGCTTCCAGCGGCTTTTCCACACAAGAAGACTACCTCGGCTCACACTGCATATTTCCCCCCGCATCCATAAACCTCACATCAGAGGTGGCTGCCCTAGTCTTGGGCTACCGACTTCTCAAAGTTTCACAAACCGCAGAAAAGCAGTGCAGTATAGCAATTGCCAACAGACCCCAAGCCCAGCACAAGCCGTGACCAGGCTGAACTTGAAGTTTAACTCCCATCAGGTGGCCCCGAGCCTGGCATAAGTGGCAGCCACTCTTGACTTGAAAGTAGCTTCCACTAAGCAGTCACAAACCCAACATGAGTGGTAGCTGGCCTGGCTCACATTGTGCCCTCCCGCGGGCCCCCAGCCTGGTACCAGAGGCAACCAACCACAGATCACTGGCTCCCACCAAGGGGCCCCGAGGCCCGGCACAAGTCGACACTGACCTTGGGCTGTGCTGGAGCCACCCCCAAGAGGCTCCAGATTGAAAACACCCAGTGCCCGGCTTCACCAGAGCCCTGCTGAAGTGACTCCTGTCCCGTGGAGTCCTCCCTCACACGACAACTCACCTGCTGTAGTTGTGACCAGCCTTCACAGCACGTCAGCCTGAAGGTCAGCCCCACCCGCTGACTGCAGCAGCAGTGGAGGCCCAGCTACAACAGGAGGGTAACTCAACCCACAAGGGACACACCCAGGGCACTCAGCTCAGGTGGCCAAGGACACCATGGGCCCCACAGGACATCGACTAGATAAGGCCACTGTCAAGAACAGGAGATGGAGCAGATCCACATAACACATAGAAACAACACAGGAAGGCAGCCAAGTTGAGAAGACAAAGAAACATCCCAAATGAAAGAACAGGACAAAACTCCAGAGAAAGAACTACATGAAGCCCTGACCTGTGTGGCTCACTCGGTTTGGTGAATTCCCACAAAGCGAAGGGTTGCTGGTTCAATTCCCGGTCAGGACACACGCCTGGGTTTCAGGTTCAGTCCCTAGCCAGGTCACATACAAGAAGCAACCAATCAATGTTTCCCTCTCACACCAGTGTTTCTCTCCCTTTCTTTCTCTCTCCCTTCTCCTCTCTCTAAATATAAATAAAGTCTTTTTTAAAAAGGGAAGACAACTGCCCTGGCTGGTGTGGCTCAGTGGATTGAGTGCCGGCCTGCAAACCAAAGGATCGCTGGTTCGATTCCCAGTCAGGGCACATGCCTGGGTTAAGGGCCAGGTCCCCAGTGTGGGGCGTGTGGGAGGCAACCACACATTGATGTTTATCTCCCATTCTTTCTCCTTCCCTTCCCTTCTCTGTAAAAATAAATAAATAAAATCTTTTTAAAGATTTAAAATATATATATATATAGGAAAGAAAAATACCTACCCAACAAAGGCAAACAGTGAAAGCAGTGGGTCAACCAATTATAAAGCTCATACAAAGGTTAAAAGACAAAAGTAGGATTAGGTGTAATTACAACAATAAATTAAGGGATACACACAAAATTAAGAAAATAATGTCAAAAATATAAATATGGGGTATTGCGTGAAAATTGTAGTGATTTTAGAATTTGTTCAAACTTAAGCAACCATCCAGTTGAAACAAGACTGCTGTACTCATAGCTTGGTATGTGTGAGGTACATGGTAACCACAGATCAAAAATCTACAAGAGCAATCCAAGAAATAAAGAGACAGGAATCCACACACAGCACTATAGAGAGACACCAACAAAAGAGAGCAAGAGAATAAAAAGTAACAGAACTACAAAAACAATCAAAATAAGATGGCAATAATTATATACCCATCAATAATTACAGTGGAATCTCGGTTCTCGAACTTCATTCACTCCGGAAGCCTGAGAAGCGATTTCGAAAACCGAAGCATTTTTCCCAGGTATCAGCATGAAAGCGTGCCCGCGTAGAGAACCAAAGTCTGGTTCAACGAGACATTTTTCCCATGAACAACTTGGTTGGGAGCCAAATTGTTTGAGACATTTGAGAACCGAGGTTTGACTGCATTTCACTTGTAACTGGACTTAAATGCTCCGTTCAAAAGACAGGGTATCTGAATGGTTAAAATAAGATTCTCACATATGCTGTCTACAGGAGACTCACTTCAGATCAAAAGATGCACATGGACTGAAAGTAAAGGGATGGGAAAAGCTATTTCATGCAGATGGAAATTAAAAAAAAAAAAGCTAAGGTAGCAATACTGATATCAGACGAAATAGACTTTAACACAAGGCCTATACCTGGCTGGCGTGGCTCAGTGGATTGAGTGCTGGCCTGTGAACCAAAGGGTCGCTGGTTCGATTCCCAGTCAGGGCACACGCCTGGGTTGCAGGCCAGGTCCCCAATGGAGGGTGCCTGAGAGGCAACCACACATTGATGTTTCTCCCTTTCTTTCTCACTCCATTCCCCTCTCTCTAAAAATAAATTATAAATAAAATCTTTTATAAATAAATAAGTAAAATAAAACAAGGGCTGTAGCCCTGGCTGGTGTGGCTCAGCTGGTTGGGCGTCATCCTGCAAAGTAAAAGGTCACCAGTTCAATTCCCAGTCAGGGTACATACAGGCTCGGGTTTGGAGTTCATCCCCCAGTTGGGGCACGTGCAAGAGGAAACCGATTAATGTTTCTCCCTCACATCAATGCTTCTCTCCTCTCTTCCTTCCCCAGTTTCTAAAACTATAAATAAAATCTTAAAAACAAGAGCTATAACAAGAGACAAAGAGGACATTTCATAATGATAAAGGGATGAATCCAACAAGAGGAAATAACTTGTAAACTTCTAAGCACCCAACGAAGAAGCACCTAAATATACAAAGTAAATATTGATGGACATAAGAGATCAACAGTAACGCAGTAACTGCAGGCATTTTAACACCCCATTGTCATCAATGGACAGAACTTCTAGAGCACAGGAGGCAAACACAAGGCCCACAGGCCGAATCCGGCCCTCCACCTTGTTTTATCCAACCCGGCACCTTGTTTCTCCCCGGCGGCAGCGCCGGGCTCCTTGCCCCTAGTGAAGGAGTGATTACATTTATACAGTCCTACAGTTACATTCGGCCCTTTGAAGGCGTCCGCGAGGCTGATGTGGCCCCCAGTGAAAATGAGTTGACACCCTGCTCTAGACAAAGTCAACAGGGAAACTGGCCTTAAATGTCACATTTGACCAGATGGACTTAATTGATATTTTTAGGATATTTTGCCCAAAAGCAGCCAACTATACATTCTTTTCAAGTACACATAGAACATTTTCCAGGATAGTCCAGGTTAGGCCACAAAACAAGTTTCAGTACATTTAAGATTGAAATCATCAATCACAACGGTGTAAACCTAGAACTACACAATAACAACAAAACCCCAATCTAATTCGCGAAGGGGCAGAGGCCCTGAGAAGGCATTTCCGTGCAGAGGACATACGGATGGCCAGCAGGCACAGGAAAAGATGCTCACCTTCAACTAGTCATCAGGGAAATGTGAATCAAACCCACAATGAGCTCTCACCTCACACCTGTCAGAATAGCTGTCCCCACACCCACAAACAACAAGTGCTGGCAAGGATGTGGAGGAAAAGCCCCCACCGACAGTGCACAAGGGTGGGATTAAGAATTGGCTCAGCCGCTATAGAAAACAGCATGGAGTTTCCTCAGAAAATTAAAAGTAGATGACCTGGCCAGTGTGGCTCTGTTTGCTGGAGTGTCATCCTGTAACCAAAAGGTTGCAGGCCTGATTCCCGGTCAGGGCACATACCTAGGTTGCAGGTCCAATGCCCAGTCTTGGGTGCGTATGGAAGGCAACCAAATCAATGTTTCTCTTCCTTCCTCTCTCTCTAAAAGCAATGGGGAAAAAATGTCGTTGGGTGAGGATTCTTTAAAAAATCAGAGCAGTCACATGATCCAGAAATTGCACTTCTGGATATTTATCCAAAGAAAATAAAAACGCTAATTCAAAAAGGTATATGCGCCCTGGCTGGTGTAGCTCAGTGGATTGAGCGCGGGCTGAGAACCAAAGGGTCGCTGGTTCAACTCCCAGTCAGGGCACACGCCTGGGTTGCAGGCCAGGTCCCCAGTGGAGGGTGCCTGAGAGGCAACCACCCATTGATGTTTCTCTCCCTCTCTTTCTCCCTCCCTTCCCCTCTGTCTAAAAATAAATAAATAAATCTTAAAAAAAAATAAACAAAACAAAAAGGTACATGCATCCCTATGTTCACTGCGGCATTATTTACAGTAGTCAAGATACGGAAGCAGCCTAAGTGTCCATCAAGAAATGAACGGATAAAGATGTGATAGATATTTTCAATGGAATACTACTCAGCCATAAAAAAGAATGCAATCTTACCATTTACAATACCATGGATGGACCTAGAGGGAATTATACTAGATGAAATAATTTAGACAGAAAAAAACAAATACTATATGACTCACAGGTGGAGTCTAAAAACCAAAATGACCAAACATAGACACAGAGGACAAACTGATAGCTTCCAGATGGGAGGGAGCGGGAGGCCACGTGTAAAAGCTGATGGGATTACAATGCAAACTGGCAGTTACCAGCAGTCATGGGACGTAAAATGCAGCACAGGGAGTAGGGCCGTAACACTGTGGTAACTGGGGACGGTGCCAGGTGGGGACTGGACTTATCAGAGTGATCACTTCGTAAGTCACACGAATCTCTAACCCCTACGCAGTACACCTGAAACTAATATAATATTGTATGTCAGCTGTAATCGAAAAAAATTTTTTAATGGTTTTTTAAAAGGCAAAAACCCCAAGAGGAGAAAACTCAGCACCAAGCAATTCAAGCCATTTTCACATACTGCCAATGGAAGACATGTGCTTTTATTTAAATTTTTCTGCAGTGCTGTTTGGTTTTTCAAAGTTAAATCCCAAGTGTATGCAGAGTCAGGAGGCTGAACAGCCCAGCAAGGAGCACGCACAAGCACTATTATGCACATCGACACAGTCAGTCAGCAGGACCGAGGGCGGAGAGTTTCATCCGGGCCCTGATCGGTTTGGCTCAGTGAGCTGGACATTGTCTCGGAAACCAAAAGGTCGCGGGTTTGATTCCCAGTCAGGTCACAGGCCTGTGTTGCGGGTCAGGTACCCAGTTGAGGGTGTGCGAGAAGCAACCAATCAATGTTTCTCTTCTCCCTCCCTTCCCCTCTAAAAGTAAATAAATAAAATCTGCGGGAAAAATTCATGTAGGGCTTCTCGGGATACTCAAAATGCACCTTTGCTGTTGAATATGAAGAGCTATCTCTGGACTGGACAGGTAAGAGTTGGCCTTAGAATGGTGGAGTGGGAGGTAGGAGCAGCTGGCTCCCAGGTGAACGGCTCTGGCTTCTTCAAGGAAGCAGAAACCAAACCACAGAAAGGCCAACTTGAATCTGAGGTCATAATCTTATCAATTAGCACAACAGGCTGGGGAGAGGTAAAAGGGAGTGGTGGGGACTGTGGCAAAGCAGAGAGGGGCAACCTCTATGCAGCTTCACCAGCAGGCAATGCAGGCTTAGCCGAGTTGTTGAACTTCCAAGTCCAGATTGGTATGCGCAGTCCTCCAGTTTTAAATGTTGTCAGCTGATTCCATTTGGCTCAAACCCTGGATGGGGGCAAGCAAACCCATTTTCTAGCCCAATAAGGCCTGTAGGCCTCCTGTTTGCAACCTGAATGGACCAGACCTAGTTCTGTAAAACAGTCACTGGACATTGTTCCTCCTCCTGCTTGGGCACCTGGGAAAAACCTTCCCAAACCTGACCCGAAGGGACCCGCAGCCCTGTTTTGCACCCACTGCCCCCTTCTGACAAAACCTGCAAATACACTACCACGCCCCACATATCTATCCATGGCCCGAGTGGAGAATCACTGTATCTTTTGGGTGCCCCCAAAGCCACGATTTGTTGAGCTTTGCCTTCTGAGGTCTGAAAATGTCTGTCAGTGTATTTGTTTTCCAAATACGAAGTGATCATTGAAAAACACTGCCCGCATCTCAGATGGCTTTACCTTTGCGTCCTGTACGTGGGGCGCACGCTGTCCCTGCCCACGTGGAAGTCAGAGCTGGGGTTCCAGGTACACGAGGTGTCCTCACTGTACACCAGCACCCACTGCAATCCTGCCCATGGCTCCCTGTGCTCATTCCCTGGGATGGGCGGCTGAAACGAGAGCCTTGTTCCCTTACGGAGGCCAGAAGTCCGAGATCAAGGTGCCGGTCAGGCTGCTTCCTTCTGAGGGCTGTTCCAGGCCTCTGTCCCAGCTGCTGGGGGTTGCTGGTGATCCTTGGGATCCCTTTGTTTGTAGCACATCCCTCCAGTTTCTGCCTCCTTCTTCCCATGGCATTCTTCTCGTGTCCACGTTTCTCCCTTTAATAAGTGCCCCAGTCACACCGGGTTAGGGGCCCGCTGGACTCCACTATGATCTCACCTCACCAGTTACATCAGCAACGACCCTACTGCCAGATCTGGGTCACTGAGGGTCAGGACCTCAACGTCAACAAAGGGATTGGGGGGACAACGCTGCCCACCCCAGAGCACTTCCTTTCTCCCAGTTCAGTATGACTCATGTTTTTCCCGTTGCTTTTAGAGAGAGGGAGACAGAAATATCGAAGTGAGAGAGAAACATTGATTGGTTGCTTCTCCTGAGCACCTGGACAGGGGATTGTACACACCCAGATGGAAAATTGAGCCTGCAACCTAGGTATGTGCTCAGACCAAGAATCAAACCCGCACCTGAGCCACACCGGCCAGGGCAGGACGACTCCTTGCTGAAGGAATTAAAAAGCCCGGCTGCAACATGAAGTGGGCGGGCAGCTCCCTTTCAGAGAGCACCCAGTGATTTGAGGGGCACCATCCAGTTGTCACTGCTCAGGACAGGTGGACCGGAGCAGGCTCAAGGTGCGGGGGAGGCTACTGGCCTGGGGGGCCGTGCTGGCTGCCACACGGAGCCCCTCTCCCCAGCAAGGTTAGGTGACGTGGCTCCTGAAAACTCCTGCTGTAAACGGTGCAGCATCTTTAGAAAGGGGACATGGGTCATCCGTCCGGAGAGTTTGGCTAAAATAACAGTAGGGATAAAAGAGGTCATTTAAAACGTTTAAAAAACCTCACAAGTCCCCAACCCCCAGCAGGAAAACTGTAGACAGGGGTCATATGTTGTCCTCGTCCAGCATCCTGGTGAGCCCGTCACAGATCCGGCGCAGGTGGGAGCAGTAGGGCTCAGCTGGGCCGTAGAGCGTGGCCAGGAAGTCGCAGTTGGCAAAGTGGCCGAAGACATGGTTGATGCGGCCGTGGGACTTGGCGGTCAGGTGTGGGCCCACCGCCTGGTGCAGCAAGTCCCGGCACTCGAGGAGGGCGGTGGCCAGCACACGCCTGTCAAAGGTGAAGTCCACCTGGTAGAAACTGATGGCCGTCATGGCCAGGCAGCGCGCCCTCTGGCGGAAGCGCTGCAGGAGTGCCAGCTCCTCCCCGCCCAGCTGGCCACTTCTGAGCAGAATGCTCAGCTTCACCGCCACCTTGACCAGGTTCTTGAACACCTTCTGAGCCTCCTTACGGCTGCGGGTAAACTCCTTGGTGGCACGGTACAGCTCGTCGAGCACCTCGCTGCTGGTGTCGTCGATGAACACGGCCACTGTCGCCTTGGTTGCCACTTTGCTCAGGAGCTTTTTCTGGGCCTGTAGAGCCAGGCTCTTGGTGCTGAAGGTGTCCATCAGCCCTGCCCAGGGGAAAGACAGACCCAGCATCAGTTCCCATGGCCCTGGGCCACAAGGGGCCTGCCCGCCTGCCTGGTCAGGCCGCTTCTGTTTGCTCCCACCATCTTCCCAAGCCTCTTCCCCGGTGAACTCTTTTACATTCCCCAAACCCCCTCAGACCCTGCCCCTTTCCTGGGGGACTCATATAGATCCCCCGACGCCCTGGCCCCCAAGCTCCTGCCTCTTCTTGCAGATTCATCCCTCCGCTTGGCCTGGACACTGCCTCTTCCAGAAGCCATTCCTGAACCATCAAACTGACAGGGAGGCACCTCCTCTGGGCCACACAGTGCCCGAAGCACCCCCCATCACTGCTCTGCTCCCCCTGGCTTTGCTTCCCCGCTGCTGTGGCCTCACCCAGGCCACAGCAGAGGCCCCAGGCCTGATTCCTTCTCCACTGTATCCTTGGAGACTCCAGAAACATCTGTGGAATGAATGAGGGGAGTCTCAGACCCACCCCCAGCCCTCACCCACTGCCCAGGCCCTGGTCAGAATCCACCCCTGCCCTGGCCCCAAGCCGGCCAGACCGGGAATGTCATGTGGGCACCCACTCACCCCCAGAGGCTCCCACAAAGCCCATCTTTGTGGGAGCTCAGACCCTGGAAGCAGTCCCAACCCTCGGCCGCCATGGTAGAGGTTAGGGTGGGCACAGGGATTACTGGAGCAGCCTTTCCTGCCCCTACGCCAGTCGCCGGACCTCAGGGCCGCAAAGGCTGGGGCCAGAGCTGAGGCACCACTGACTCAGCACCATGTGGCAAGCCCGGAGCTGGCAGCATGTGCCCATTTTGTCATTTCCACCAGGTATTGGGCAGGTTGCCCACTTCGCAGAAGAAAACACAAACAGAAGCGAGCCACTCCCCCCAAAATACACAAGAAGACAGTGACTGCCTGCCCCCTACGCCTCAGCACATCTAACCCCTCCACCTTCCCCAGCTGACACCTGCAAGTCACCCCAAGTCTTAGAGGCTCGGGGGCTGTACCCATGACAAGGCCAGCCCCAATATTCAGAGCCTACTCCTGGCTCTGACCGCTAGGTCAAGAAACATAACTGCCTCGTGCCTCAGATTCCCCATTTGTAAAATGGGGAGGATCAGAACTCTGCCTTAGGGCAGAAGCTCCTGGCCAACCCAATGCCCACCAGGCTGTGACTGTCCCCTGGGTGCCACCACCTGGGACTCTGCCATTTAAGCTCTGAGCACCCAGCAACCCGGATGGAGAGGCCTCTGTGAGCAGCAGCAGCAGCGTCAGGCTCACCACTTGGCACAAGCACCTCTGCCTCCTGAATTCTCTCCCACCAGTTTTACTAGAACATTCTATCACATTCCCTTTACCTGGACCCCTCCCCCCATTACTCATCCTACACACTCCTACTCATCCTGCAAGTCTCAGCGTCACCATCACCTACTCCTGTCCCAACCTGGGCCAGGTGCCCCTGGCTCCCACGGTGCCCCGGGTGTCCTCCATTGTGGGCTCGAGCACCTTGGTTTCCATGTCCATCTCCCTGGCTCAGGGGCACGTTTGGGGGCTGTGTCTCCCAGCCCCAGGTCTGGCACACAGCAGGTGGCCCGTGGTGTTTGCTGAATGTGTAGGGGAAGGTGTGGGCAAACACTGCAAAGGAGAGGGGTCTCCCAACGCCCTGGGTCCAGTCTCCCCAGGTTACAGGTGGGCAAACTGAGGTTCAGAGAGGAACTTTCTCTGAGTCCAGGGATGAGGCCCAGGCCTCTGGAGCCCAGCTCCTTCTGCCTGTCTTGGTTACTGTGTGAGCCCAGGCAAGTCCTGTCACTCCGAAGGTCCTGAGGTTGAGCATGTTGGTTCTGGAGGAGAGCTGAGCCTAGTTACACTCTGCGGGACGGGCCTGGGCCCCTAGCAGCAACCCCGTCTCCAAGCCCAGCAGGGAAAGGGCTGGGAGTGGAGGCAGCTGCAGACTCCTTTCCTGGCCTCCACACTCCTAGCCCCTCCCACCAGTCTCCAGACCTGCCACACCTGGGCCAGCCCAGCTGCATGCGCCCCCCTCCCCGACCCATTGTTCTGCCAGAAACACCCCCATTCAAGCAGCCAGAGGGATGACTGCTGTCCCAGGAGAGCAGGCTATGGACCAAAATAAACCCTGGCCTTCCTTCCTGCCTGCTGTGCTTGCTCAGGGCCGAGGGTGAACGAGCCAGGAGGTGGCCATGCTGCGCCACGCCAGCCCTGCTGTGCTGGGCCCTCCCCAGGAACTGCCCAGAGGTTCAGGGGCCAGATGGCTAGTGTTCCTGGCCCCTGCCCCCCAAATGCCAGAAACCCCCCTGTCATTACAACCAAAAAAGGCCCACTGAAGATTCATCCAGGCTGGGCAGGGTATTCATTCAGCTGCTCAGTGAGCATTTGCAGACGGCCAGCTGTGTACCAGGCACTGGGGACCAACAATAGCTGCAAGAGATCTATCCATGGTTTCCTGGGGATCCCCCCCATCTAGACCTCATGCCTCCTCATTACAGAATAATCCGGGTGCTCCAGCACTACCTTGAAATGGAATCCACAGGCACTACCATCTACCTTTACCCATCATTTTAAAAGTAAAGCTAATAGATAGCGATAAAGGCCACCATCTGAGGGGACGGAGGGGACGGGATCTGGAACATTCCATGTTCTGTTCAGTCTGGGTCCACACGAATATGAAACGTCAGTGAGTTAGGTGGTTGTACATCTCTGTGAATGCACTACAAACCAGCAAAGTATACACTTTCAAAGGTGAATTTTATGTTATGTGAATTTTATCTAAATAAAAGATATCTAACATTCTCCAAAGAAGGTATACAAATGGCCAATGAGCAGCTTAAAAGACAGTCCACACCACTGGCCTCCAATGAAACGCAAGTCAAAATCACAGCGCTCCATCACCTCACCCCGACGAGGACGGCTCTTATCCAAAACACAGACAGTACAAGTGCTGGTGAGGGTGTGGAAAACCGGGGACCTCGTACACGGGGGGATAAGGAGTGGAAAACGGTGCAGCCATTTCCGGCAGCTACCACTCATCCAGCAATTCCACTCATAAACCTCCATCCAAAAGAAATGAAAACACACATCCACATGAAAACCCACGCACAAATGTTTACAGCAGCACGGTTCACGGCCAGAAAGTGGACACAACCCCGGTATCCATCAACACACGAATAAACAAAATGCGGTCCAGTCCCACACCGGAATATCGCCCGGCCAGGAAAAGCAGGGAAGCCCTGGCTCTCACCACAACACGGATGGACCTCGAAACCACAACGTTCGGTGAGAGAAGCCAGACACAAAAGATCACACAGTGTGTGACTCCATTTACGTGAAACGTCCAGAACAGGCAAGTCCATAGACACAGGAAGTGGGTTGCCAGGGGCTGGGGGAGGGGGAAGAGGAATGACTGCTGATGGGGACTGGGCTTCTTTTTGGGGTGCTGGAATGTTCTGGAATTTGAATACTTTAAAATAGTGAGTTTATATCTTATCAAGTGGAACTTACTTTTTTTTAAAAAGATTTTATTTATTTGTATAGAGAGGAGAAGGGAAGGAAAAAGAGAGGGAGAGAAACACCCATGTGTGGTTGCCTCTCATGCACCCCCTTACTGAGGACCTGGCCTGCAACCCAGGCATGTGCCCTGACGGGGAATTGAACTGGCGACCCTTTGGTTTGCAGGCCCACGCTCAGTCCACTGAGCTACACAAGCCAGGGCATTGCTTTTAAAAAATATTTTAAAAATATGTTTGTTGATTTTAGAGAGAAAGGAAGGGAGGGATAGAGAAATGCACAACCTAGGTATGTGCCCTGACTGGGAATCGAACCCCCAACTTTTTGCTGTATGGGACAATGCTCCAACCAACTGAGCCACACCAGCCCGGAGTTACTATTAATATTAAGTGTAGCCCGGGCCGGGTAGTTCAGTTGGTTGGTTGGAGTGTCGTCCAGACATGTCAAGGTTGAGGGTTTGATCCCTGGTCAGGGCACATAGAAGAATCACCTGATGAATGTATAACTAAGTGGGACAACACACCCATGTCTCTAGCTCTCAAAAAACAAAGTGTGTATACTTACGCCTCTGTGCGCCTTACTATATATATTTTATACCTCGTTTTTATAATGTTAAATGAATTTAAAATTTTAAAAACAGGACTTGGTCCAAACTGTAATATAAACAGAAAGTTAAAGGGTTCCACAACTTGAGATGTATAAATCACTTCCACGTGGATAGGCACTCAGTCGGTACGAGACGTGCTTAATTAAGAATTTCCCTCAAAAGCTCAAGCTCACTGCACTCGGGGATGAAGCGGGTCTGTCAGAGGTCTGCCCATATGGTGAACATGTAGCTATAAAATCCTATCTAAAAGGAGCTCCATCTCCCTTTGATTTACCCAGGAATAGTCACTGAATATTAAAATGGTACAGGAAAAAAAACCCCACACCTCCGCTTCCGTTTTTGGTGGGACATTAGGAAGCAGTGAGGCCCAGGGCTGCCCTGAGTGCGGCCAGACTCCTAGCGCCCTGGTCCCTGCCCTCAAACACCAGGACACCCTGCTATTTCAGGAGAAAAACAGCATCCCTCCAAATTTCCAAGGCGGCCCCCTAAGAGATGCTGCTCACACTGGAAGGAGGTGCCAGAAACCAATGAACATGGAAATAAGCAGGATAATTTCAGGGGAGATAGGGGCCACAGGTACAGGGAGGGGAGTGACAGCCAGGAGCAGACAGGTGACTTGGGCTGGGGTGGTCGGGAAGGCTTCTCTGAGGTGGAGCCCCTGGAGCTGAGACTGAAGGACAAGGTCTGGGGGGCGGTTGAGCCAGGCAGGGGGCAGAGCCTGTGCAAAGGCCCTGGGGCAGGACCACGCAGGTGTGTTGGAGGAACAGGAAGACGGCCGTGGGCCCACACACCAGCCCTCAGAGGCCACTGTCCATATCCTCCCACAGTGGCCCCAGACCAGCCCCGGGTTCAGGAGCAGCTTTCCCATCTGTGAAATAGGTGTCCGGATACCGAGGGGCTCCGTCGACCCCAGGCCGACCCCCTCCCATTCTTCCCCAGAACTCTGGAGCCCAGTCCACACCTCGCGCTTTTGCTCCCTGCCAACCCCATTTTGTGTTTTGGACTCCAACCTTTGCCCCTATGCCCATTTTGGACACTCCGACCCCCATTCTTCCTGGGAGTCACCCCCCCTTGCCCTCTTCTTCCAGCCCCAGGCAACCACGAACCCGCTTCCTCTCTCTGGATGTGCCTGTTCTGGGCATTTCACATACATGGAGTCACACACTCTACGGCCTTCTGTGTCTGGCGTCTCTCCCTGAGCTTCATGGTCTCAAGGTCCATCGCCATAGCGAGTGTCCGTGCTTCACTCCTTTTTATGGCTGAATAATATTCCACAAGTTTGCTTCAAATGTAATGTGTTTAACTGTAAGTTCACAGCCTGTCATTTTTAATAATGACAAAATTATTAAATGGCAAAATTCCTGAAAATACAGCAATTCCTGAAAATACGGCTCTTGTGAGCTGGGGTGAGACAGCCCCAGCATGCCGCTGGTCCACAGGCAGCCCGCCCCCAGCCCCCAGCACATAAATTCTTCATGCCCCACACAAAGGGTGTCAATAATTGATGGACCTGCTCAGCAGGTCGAAGCCACTCCTCTCCTCTCCCAGCCCTGACTGCAATGGCCCAGGATGGCCTCAGGGGGCCCCAGGCCTCTGGCCACGCTGGCCCCACAGTCCTTGTTCCCACACAACATTGGGCACCCACTGCACTGACCCCTTTATTAACTGTCACTCACTGCTCAGTCAGTGCGCATTTCAGAGATGGCCCAAAGGAGAGGGAAGTTGGCTTGCCTGAGGTTGGGGAGACACCAGTGGTTATTGAACTGGGTTTCCCAAAGCCTTTGGGGGCCACCCCATGGATGGGCAGGGTCTGGCCCCCTGCCAGGCTGCAGTGGGAGCCAGGACACTTTTAACTGTGGTCAGATTTCCACTGATGAAAGAGTTTGGGGGCCAAACATAGATGTTGGGAGACCGCTGCCAAATGCCACGCAGGGAAGGACAGGACAGGCTCCGGCTCAGGCTGAGCAAAAGACATTCAGCAGCAAGTGGAAACTTCAGGGTCACATGGCAGGAGTGTGGATGCAGCCCCTAAATGAGTCCTGGCTCCACCCAGTTCTCACTCACTGCTTCAGTCCCCTGGTGCCCCAAGCTGTCCTCCCTGCAGCAGCCACCAGAGGGTGCATGTGAGCACCTAAGTCAGGTCCCATTCCACCTTTGCTCACACCTCCCTCTGGGTAAAAAGCACAAGTCCTCCCAGAGGCTCTCCTGGCCCTGCAAGATTAGCTGCCATCCCCTCCCTGCCCTCACCTCCTACCTCTCCCCACCGCCCCCGGCCCTCCCCGACTCACTCTGCTTCAACCACAAGGGCCTCCTCCCTGTTCTTCCAACACATCAGGCAATGTCCTGCCCCAGGGCCATTGCACGGTCTGTGACCACTGCCTGGAATGTCCTGCCCCCCCACCCAGGTCCCTGCATGGCTGTTTCTTTCTTGTCATTCAGGGCTTAGATCAAATGTCACCCTCTCAGGAGGCCCTCTCAGAACCGCCAACCAAATTAACTTCCCCATGCATCTGACTCTCCCTTATCTTCAGGCAGTTACAATGAAGTGTAATGATTTCTCCGGATGAAAGTACATTTCTTCCAACCCCAAAGCCTGGCTCACAGTAGGTGCTCAGAACCTGTTTGTTGAGTAAATAAATGACCTCTCAGAGAGTCACAGAGATCTCACTCAAGGGCTCCACTGTTCAGCCAGGAAAAGGGAGACCCAGAGAAAGACAGAGTTATCCCAAGGTTACACAGTAGCACCCCACAAACCCCTGTGGAGGGGCTCCCCCAGGTGGAAGCTCCCCTACTTCCACCACCCCACTGGACATAAGAGGAAACGGTGGCCTAAAGGATGAGTGAGGCCTTAGAAGATCTCAAAGACTTAGGCTGAGGCCCTTTTATGAAAGCTCAGGAGAGTGGGATTCCAGAAGCAGCCATTTCATAGAGGAGTGTAGGGGGACCGCAAAGAAGGTGCGCATACTGCGGAACTGGGCCCAGTCCTGCCAGCCCCAGGCCCCACCTCTCTGTGTGTACCTCCTGGGGCTGAACCCAGACCAGCATGGGCCCTTATTCAGCATCTGCCTCTGAGTGAGGCTGTTTTCGTGCCAACAACTGGAGTTTGTTCTAGGTATCCTATTGTGGCCCCATTTGACAGACAGGGACGCCGAGGCCTCCTAAATCCACCTAATCAGACCCCAAGCAACCAAAAGTCCCCTTACCTGCCCAGGCCTCAGATGAGAAAACTGAGGCTCTGGGCCTCAGACATGCCCAAGGTCACATAGCAGGAGGGGACACCATGGGGCTTGAAGCCTCCACCTGCCTAATCTCTTCTCTGAGGGACCGGACCCTCCCGTCCTGCTCCCTACAGGGTGGGATTTGAGCCCCCAGGGTCTAGGTACTCACTCACCACCGGCGTCCTAGGCCACAGGGCCTGCCAAGTAGAAGAAGCACAGCTAAGGTGTTTGTGTGGCTGGGGCTGCGGCTCTTTGTTCCGGTTTCCATAGGTACAGCGTCCCTGGGCAGGCCCCTCCTCCACCCCTCCCAGCCGCCCAGCCCTTGCCTGGCAATCCTTCGGCCCAGCCCATCCAGGCAACTTGTTATGTTTTAAAGTTGACCTCGTGGACCTGGCATGGTGGGGGAGGAAACAGCCTGTGCAAAGGCCCAGAGGCAATATCATGCCAGGCGTGCGACTGTGGAGGCTGGTGTGGCTGGAGGCAGAATGAGCAGCGAGGCAGAGTGGGAGGAGACAAGACCCGGGAGGCATGCAGAACCCACACTCCCGCGTTTCACCTGGAAGCAGCACTCACCCCCAGGGCTCCTCCTATTGTACAGACAGGACACTGAGGCTGAGAGAATTGAATCATCTGTTCAAGGTCCTATGGTGAGTGGTGGAGTAGGAAGGCGGATTTGCCAAATTCCAAGATCGAACTCCCCAACCACTTGTTGAACTGCCCTCACACATCAGCAGCCCCTCAGGGCCTTCACCGCCCTCAGCTGGGCTCATATACTCAGGAGGTAACCATGAAGGCCTGTCCACAATTGGGGCTGCCCCTCCTCCAGGGGGCCCCCAGGATAGAGGAGGTGGTGATGCCAGTCAGCTCACTTGCCAATTACCTCAGTGGTGACAGTCTCAATTCACAGCTGGCAAAACTGAGGCCAAGGCTTCAGGCCACTGGGGAGCTCCTAGGTGGCCAGTCTGGGTGGGCCTGGCCTTGGATATCCCAGCAGCTTGGACCTGCTGGAAACCACACTCATTTCCACCTCCACGCCTTTGGCAGGGCTGCCCACCACCTGGGATGCCCTTCCGACTCTGGAATCTGGCCCTAGCGTCTGGCGCCCTGCACGGTGAAAGGGGCAGAGTACATCAGAGTCCCCATGGGGCGGGAAGCGGGGGCGGCTCGCTAGTCCCAGAGCAATGCCCCATGCACGTGGGGCAGTTCAGGCCCTCGGTGCCTTCTTCCCCTAACCCATACAGCAAGAGAGTGTCAGAGACAGAGGGAAAGGGAAAAAAAGGAGAAAGGGAGAAAGTCAGGCAGGAATAGACTGACCGGGAAGGGGGGGCTGCAAAGGCATGGGGGACCGGGAGAGATAGACAGAGGGCGGCTAGGTGGTCCCCGAAATGCGCCGAGATGAGGGACACCCCAGCATCGCTCTCACCTGCTCTTTGGGGGCCGTCGCGGTTCCGACCACCTGGATCTCGCCCCGCTGCCTCCGAGGGACCGCAGCACTCGCACTTGATAACGAGGGGCGGGGCGGAAAGCTCTGCCCGCCCTCCCATCGCTCCGCCCCCGCCCCGCCCCGCCCACTTGGAAGGAGCGAAGAGGCTGGAGGAGGAGGGCGGTTGAGCCATAGACAAGGGATCAGCCAATGGCAGTGCGGGCGGTGTACAAAGAAGCCAATAGAAGCAGGTCACCTCCGCGAAGAGGGGCGAGTTCGGGGCGGGGCCAGGCGGCTCGGGGGATTCCTCCGGAATCGCGCAAGTAGCCGGATGCTGGGGGTGCCGCGAGCCGGGGCCCATCCGAAGAAAAGGGAGGAAGGAGATAGAGTGAAAAACAGAGAGAGACCCAAGGGAAGAGAGGAAGACAAAGGGAGCCAAAAATAAAAACAGATCAACATGCAGTTCTGGATAGGCCCTTTCCTCCCTCTGGGACTCAGTTTACCCACCAGGGTAATAGCAGTTGGGGTAGAAACTTGTTTCGTAAAGTACATCAGAATCACCTGAGAGCTCCTTAACAAATGCAGACTCCGGTATCCCCAGACAGGCTGAATCTGACCCAGAGTTGAAGATCAATCATTCTGGGTTGCTGATAAATTCTCAGGGTGAGGTTTCAGGCAGTTGCTGGGTTAAAAGGCCCTGGAGATCCTACCAGGGGGAGTCCCAGATCCAGCCTCAATTTCCGTGGGAATGAGCCTCCTGGCCGCCAGCGGGTCGGGCGACGAGGCCAGCTGGGGCCCCCCCAGAGGATGCAGCTGTGCGTTCTGGGAACTGGGCCCAGGATTGGCTCCCAGCTCCTCTGTTGCTCCTGTTTCCTCCCTGCAGTCCCAACCCAGGGTCCCAGTTGCTGCTAGAGCCAGGGGAGGCCAGAGCAGGCCGGACAACAAGTGTTTGGTGAGTGCCTAGTCCTGTCCTGCACTTGGAGACCTCCAAACCCTGACTCAGACCTCATGAGGCCCAAGTAAATGAAACGTCTCTTTATCCCATTTTGGAGGGGAAACTGAGGCCTATGGAGGGGAAGTTACTCCCTGAGGACATGCAGGCACAAGTGGCGGGGCCACAGTTCAAAACCCAGGACTGCTTGTCCCACCTCGTCCCACCCACAACTAGGTCTCACTCTCTCTTTAGTCCAGGGTTTCTCTTCTTTAGCACTATTGACATCTGGGGCCAGTAATCCCTGCTTGTGAGAGTGGTGGGGGGCGTCCTTTGCACTATGGCATGTCAGGCAGCATCTCTGGCTTCCACCCACTCAGTGCCAAAGTAGCCCCACCACCAAGTCATGACAGCCAAAAATGTGCCCAGTCATTGCCAAGTGTTCCCTAGGGGCAGAATGGCCCCTGGTTGAGACCTAGATCCATCTCTTCGTGTCCCCGAGCCCCAAATTATGGATACTGCTTCTTTGGATGAGGGTAGCCAGTGGGGCAGAGGGAGCCATTTTTCACACCTTAGCAAACCCCAGAAGATTGTGTCAATGAGTGCTGCGTGGGCGTGGCAGGTGTGGAGTGTGACCGACATGGGTTCAATCCCAGCTTTGTCAGTATCTGCCTACACGTGTTCATCTCTCCAACCTCAGTCTCCCACATGTGACATAAGCATAATAAAGCCGCCCTGGCTGGTGTGGCTCAGTGGATTGAGTGCCAGCCTGCAAACTGAAAGGTTGCTGGTTTGATACCCAGTCAGGACACATGCCTGGGTTGTGGACCAGGTCCCCAGTGGGGGGCGTGCGAGGGGTAATTGATCAATGTATCTCTCAGGCATTGATGTTTCTCTCCCTCCCTCCCACCTCTCTAAAAATAAATAAATAAAATCTTTAAAGAAAAAGAATAATAAAGCCGACAGGTCCACAAACAAGACAACGAATAAAAAATGCTCACAAGGATGTGAAGAAATTAGAACTGTTGAACATTGATGGTGGGAATGTAAAATAATGCAGCTTCTCTGGAAAAGTTCGGTAGGTCCTCAAAAAGTTAATCATAGAATCACCATATCACTGAGCAATTCCACTCATAGGTATCTACCCAACGAAGTTGAAAACAGGGACTCAATGTTCATAGCAGCGTTATTCACAATAGTCAAAAGGTGGAAGCCACCTGTGTCCACCAACAGATGATGGATAAACACAATGTGGTCCTTCCATACAATGGAATATTATTCAGCCTTAAGAGGAAAGAAAATTCTGACATCTGTTACAACATGGATGAAGCTTGGGGACATTGTTGAGTGAAATAAGCCAGACACAAAATGACAAATATGGTGTGATTCCACTCACTTAAGGTCCCTAGAGGAGTCAGATCCCTAGAGACAGGAAGTAGACCGGTGGGAGCCAGGGGCAGGGAGAGGGGATGGGAGTTAGTGTTTAATGGGGACAGAGCTTCAGTTTGGGAAGATGAGAAAGTTCTGGAAATGGATGGGAGTGACAATTATACAACAATATGAATGTATTTAATGCCACTGAACCGTATACTTAAAAATAGTTAAAGTGGTAAACATTATGTTAAATATTTAACATATGTTAAAAATATGTTAAAAATATGTTAAAAATAACATAAATATTTAAATATTTAGAAATGAATAATGAATAACCCTGAATTGTATACTTTAGATGGGTGAATTGAATGCTATATGAATTACGTCGCAAGAAAACTGTTTTGTTTTGTTTTGTTTTTTTAGAAAGTGCGCAGCTGCATATCTGGTAATAATAGCAATAGTATAGCTAATATTTATTGAGCACCTATTATGTGCCAGTCACTATCAGCACTTTATATAAATTAATTCACCGAGCCTCAGAGCAACCTGGCCAGGGGCTACAACTGTCTCATTTCAAAGATGATGAAACTGAGGCTCAGAGGAAGCAAGTGGCCTGTCCCAGGCCACACTGCCAGGTCGTGACAGAGTTGGAATTAGAATCTGGGACCATCTGAGTTGGGTGTAATGTGTACAGCTCTCTGAGTTGCCTGAATAACCTTGGGGTTGCCCCAGGTGGCCAGGGGGCTGATGGTGCTCCTGAGCCTAGTAAAGAACAGACCAGGGGCTCTATCTGGGGTCAGAGGCTAAACTCAGAATCCGGGCTCAGGCCCGCTCTCGGGGTAGTAGCTGTGCCGATTCCGGCTGTGCACAGCAGGGGGCGTGCGTTGCCCACAGCCAGCCCAGCAGTGCCTTCTCGCTCGCTCTCTCTCTGAAATGGGTGCCGGAGCGGGCGGGATCTGTGTGCCGGGAAGGGTCACAGGTCCAAGTGACCCCAGACCCTAGACGCAGCCAGCGTCACTTGCACCCCAAAATCAGGCCTTGCATTCTGCCAGGCTGTGTGACCCAGAAAAAGCGATCCCTTCTTCGGGCCTCTGGCTCGTCCTTACGCAATGGTGCCGAGGAGGATCGAGGGAGAGGGGAGCCGTTTCTCCAGGAGCCTCCGGGAATGCTTTGCCTGGCGGTTTCCCCACTGCCCAGGCGCTTTGGAGAACCAGCTGTGGTGGTGGCCACAGCACCCAACTCCCATGCTCTAAGCCCAGGCGTAACACCCACAATCCATCCGTCGCCAGCCCCTCTTGTGTGGGGGGCAAAACCCCTCCTAAGGTGGGGCCCCTCACCCCACGCAGCCAACCCCATCACCTTACTCCCGTTCTCGTTTCTCAAGGATGCAGGGCCACACCTTTGGTTAGCTGTTCCCTCCACCCTTAGAACTCTCCTTGCACTCTCAGACTCAGCGGATGAGTTAGCTGCACAAGGGAAGAGGTCCAGCTCCTGAATCACCCCGTTTCCGGCCCGGCAGGTGATTATCTGTTTGTCAGCCTCAGTTCCTTCCATCCATCAACTGGGGCTGATTGTCCCACTATGCTGGATTCTGAGTAGGTGGGACTGAGTGGGTCAGCTGCTTAGACTGTTACTATCACCTGTCCAAATTCACCAGGTGTTCATGGGAACCCGGGAGAGGAATTCAGGACTCTGGCCTGTCCCACACTGGGCACCTCCCCACATACTCTTGAATCCCACATACATTTAGCGAACACTTACTTTATACTAGGTACTGTTCCAGGCACTGATGACCCACTGGGGAACGTGACAGATAAAAGCCTTCGTGGAGCTGATTTTCCAGTGAAGCAAGAAGCAGGAATTGTGCAAATTATTTTAAATTGCGATCATGCGATTCTAAAGGGCAGTAGTCACTCAGAGCAAAAAGGGATCCTGGGTTGGATCCTGGAACAGGAAAAAGGGCATTAGTGGAAAAACGGGAGAAATCCGTATCCTGAGTTGGGATTCAAACCCACACCCTCTGTCCTTCCTGTCCAGCTCAGTGCTTTCCGTCATCTTCGGAGTACTTCTGCCATCTTCTCTGACTATCCTTCCCTCCCATAGCTCACTCTGGTCAGCTTCTCTGGGGTCCCTGACTATTTCCCTAAGACCCTTCCCCCATCGAGTTTCTGCAAGTCCCCAGAAGGTCAAGGCAATCCAAGAGGGCTTCCTGCAGAAGGAAGCTCCTAGGCAGCAGGGTGTGCTGAGGATTACCCTATACAGCCTGTGATTCTCCAATTAGTTTGCTCATCCTCAATTCTTGGGAAACACGGGGTTTAGGTGGGAAATCTATTCCCTCTGTTTTCCTCGCACCCACCTCTCTGTCTGGATGACTGCATCTGGGCCTGAGCAGGGAGTGCTGCTGACCTCATCCTCCCACCTCAGGGCGAATGTGTTAACTGAACCCTGACACGAGAAAATAATAACTCAGCAGCCCACACCTGGCCAGAATCTAGGGCAACAAGCATCTTCTATACATTATCTCAGAGCCCCTGCCTTGGCCCCTCACGGAAGACGTTGTTACAGGCCCCCTTAGGCAGATAAAGAAACTTAATCCAGAGAAGAAACTCACTGTCTGGGGACACACAACAAATGACAGGCAGAGCCGGGACTGGTCACCCCTCAGTCACTGCACTCTCCCTTCAATTCATTCTCCCTGTAGCAGCTAGAGGGCGCCTCTGAGAACCTGAGTGGAGTACTGCTCTCCTTCTCTGCCCACTGCCCTCCAAGGCTCCCACCTCCCTAGCAGTAAAAGCCCAAGTCCTCCCCACAAGGTTGTAAAGGACCTGCCCATCCCCTCCCTGCCGTCACCTCCTCTCTTTCTCCCCTCCCTCCCTGTTCCAGACATATGGGCATCCTTGATGTTCCTTCAATTTGCAAGGCATAGTCCTGCCCCAGGGCCTTTGCAAGAGCTGTTCTTTCTGCTTAGGATGCTGTTTCCTGAAGATATTTATAGGAAATCTCCTTCACATCAGCTGAGGGCGAGGAAGGTGGAGGAGAGTCCTGCTCACAGGTGGGTGAGAGGGTGAAGATGACGGAGTGCTTTCTGCTCCCTTCACCCCACGCCTTGGAGAAAGACCTTCAGCCCACCCCAAGGGTTATGGTCACTGGGAAGCCCTTCCCCTTATCTGGGCCTCTGTTCTTCATCTGTAAAACAGACAGGTAACCTTTTCCAAATCTATGCCAATGGCTTCTTACACTTTCCACTTCCCACATATCTATAATTGTTTAATATTTTCCTCTAAACCTGCTCACATTTGGAACATCAATAAATGCATTAGTTTTATAAAGTCTTTTTTAAATCACAAAGGTGAAAAGATCAGCATCTCTTGCCATAGGTAGAAGGTGACTGAAAATACAATTTAATCTGAATCTCACCAGCTACTGCTGTCTTCAGAGCACTGACCCTGCAGCATGGACGGGGATTAGCAGCTGTAAAAAGTATTACAGACCCCCCAGGGCCCAGCTGAGACTAGAAAGAAGATGGAAATGCCATTTAAGAGGAGTCCCTTTGCAACTGGAGTTTGATGTTGTTTCCTACCACATCAAGCTCCCCCTGAAGTCACGTTATTTCTTAACCAGGAGCACACAGTACTTCGGGCAATGCTGGCCATGGGTTCTAGGACTTCACCCCCAAGGCAGATGCCCCCGGACCGTCCACATGAGATATTGTGTCTGTTTCATCGGTTGCATTTCCCATCCGTCCCTCTCACAATGCTCCAGGAAAGCCAGGTTATTGTCTACCTTGTTTCCTGCTGTTTCTACAGCACCTAGAACAGCTCGGCATACAATAGGCACTCAATAAGTGTTTGTAGAATGAATGAATACATTCCTGTCTGCACCTCCTTGTGGTTGACAGAATAATGATCTCCCCACAAAAAAGATGTCCTGTCCTAGTCCCCAGAACCTGTGCACTTCAGTAGAACCTGTACCTCAGTAGAAGTGACTTGCGGATGTGATTAGGTTGGGGATCTTGAGATGGGGTCCTGGGTTATCTGGGTGAGCCCAATGCTCTCACAAGGGCTGTTATGAGAGGGAGGCAGGAGCACCAGTGTCTGACAAGATGTGACAACAGACGCCAAGAACTGCAGTGATACCATTCGAGAAAGACTTGACCAGCCTTTGCTGGCTCGAAATGGAGAAAGAGGCTGTGGGCCAGGGGTGCAGAAAGGCTTAGAAGCTGAAAAAGGCGAGGAACGGGCTTCCCCCTGGGGCCTCCAGGACCGCAATCCTGCTGATGCCTTGACTTCCGCTCAGGGGAGCTCAGGGTCGTGCCCCCGGAGGCAGAGTGGAGGTGTCAGGACCCTGGAGAGCTCCACCCAGCCCTCAGGCCCACTCACCTACTATTTCCTGAACGCCTACTGTGTGCCAGGCACTGTTCTAGGCTCTGGGGATGCAACCGTGGAGAAAACAGACAAAAACCCCTGCCCTCGTGGAAATGACATTCCATTAGGGAAGATGCACAATAAATAATAGAATAGAATGCTTAACATAACAGCAGGTGTAAGTTCTCTCATCAAAAAGGAAGCCGGTTGCCAGAGGAACAGGGTGCTCAGAAAGGCATCTCTGAGGAAGTGACATGTGAGCAGAGCCTGAAAGGAGGTGAGGAAGGAAGCATGTGCATACTGTTGGAAGAGTGTTCCAGGCAGAGGAAACAATATGTGCAAAGGCCCTGAGGCATTAACTCTGGTGAGCTGTTGTTTTGGGGACAGATGGAGAGACGATGGAGGAGGACTGAGGCTTCTGTGCATGCATATCCAGTGCCCCCAGCGATTCCATTTTTGGCCATAATCTTTAGAGAAATACTCTGCCAAGTGCATAAAGAGATGTGTAAAAGCTGTTCACAGCAGCAGTGTTCATAATATCAAAAGCCAGGAATTAACCTAAAAATTAATCAACAGGAGAACAGATAAATGAATGAAAACATAAATAATGGAATAGTGTGGAAGTTAATTACATTAATACAATAATAATTTCTAACATTAATTGAGCACCTACTATGTGCTGGGCACTGAATTAATAAGCACTTTCTGTGATAACATTCCACATCCCTTGGAAAGCCACCCTAAAATGTAAAGGAGTATCCCTGTGCAGCGTGGCTCCATTGGCTGAGCATTGTCCTGTAAAGTGAAAGGTTGCTGGCTCCTTGTTTGAAAAGTGGTCAGCCCCCTTTTCTTAAAAGCTCCCCTCACCCCAGACCCTGGGAAGTCAGTGGCCTTGACCCATTCTGTCAGTTTCATCTTCCTGCTAGGCAACTCAAGGCTCTGGCCTCCCCCAGCCCCCAATTCATATTCAGATAAGCTGTTTCCACCTCCTTCTCTCACCCCTTCCCCCCCACCCCAACCTCCCACCCATGCACCCCCCTGGCTACCCTTTCTGAACCAAACTAGCCTCTGGATGAGGGTCCCAAAGCAAGCTGGCTCCCCCCCACCTCCTCACCCACCTGCTGGGAACAGCCATGTTTCCTTGGTTCCGTCTTTCCCATATTCTAAGTACCTTCCTTGTGCTGGTTTGCTTAACTGTCACCCAGTGAAGTGCACTCTCATTGTCCCCATATAGATGAGGCTGAAGTGCCCAGGTCACACAGCAAGTGGTGGCCTGATGGGACTCATACATGAAACTGCAGGGGGTCCCAGGCCAGGTGCTGTGTGACTGTGGGAAGCTCCCCTTCCCTCGCTGTCCCCCTACCCCAACTCCCAGCCGGGATAGAAGTAAAGTCAGGATACATTTCAACTGTGCCTCCCATCTCTAAGTTGAATAGCTGGGGAAGCAGGGAGTAGATGCAGGGCCCGGAGAAGGAGGGGGACCCACCCAGTACAAAAAAGGGAATATGGAGCCCAGAGAAGGGCAGTGCTAGGGGAGGGTGCCCAGCACATCTTAGATCCCTGCCACCAAAGATAGAAATAGAAAATCAGGAGAGAGAAGAGAGGTAAAGTGAAGAGAGGGAGGTGAGTGGGTAGAGTGGGAAGCTGGTGGAGGGAGGGTTCAGGTAGGGGAGAGCTGAGAGAGGGAGGGGGTAGAGAGGGGAATGTGGAGGGAGGCCAGACCATCCCCCTCACCCTGTGACCCTTCATAAAGGGGTCTATGAGTCCACACTGTTTCACGGTGGGGAGGAGAGCTAGGAGGAGTGGGGGGGAGAGAGAGCCAGGAAGTTGAGAGAGGAGGAGGGAGGCAGTAAACGAAGCAGGTGCCCCAAGAAGAGACAGAGACTCGAGGAGACCGAGGCAGAGCAGGAGAGAAGTACAGACGCAGACACGCACAAGGGGTCAGAGATGGGCTGGGACGAGGAGAGGCTGAGAGACAGTCGCTGGGACCTGGGAAAGGCCTCAGGGAGACATTCAGATCATAACTGTTTAAGTTGCTGGCTTATGTCCTTTCAGCGGTTATGGTTGGGTGCCCAGGGCAGGTCCTGGTAGTTGCTGGATCCCAGGAGGTCCCCCATGGACCACCCTCTACCCCTTGTGGTCAGGCTGGGGTGCAAAGAGTAGAACCAGTGGGGAACTGTCCAGAGAGGAACGGGGAGGGAGGCTCTGGTCTGGGTGGGAGAACTAAGGCTGTACAGAAGAGGGGCTTGGAGCTGGGCGTGAGGGATTAATAGGCAACCAGTTACTAGGAAGGAACACTTTGGGGGAAAGGCATTTAAGGCAGTGGGCACAGCCTGTGCAAATGCTCTGGGGCAGGACTGTGCCTGGCGTGTTGGAGGAACAGCGGGGAGGCTCGTGTGGCTGGAGCAGAGGGAGCAGGGGGAGAGAGGGAGGGTGTGAGGGCAGGGAGGGGATGGGAGTAGGTCAGGCAGGGCCTCGTGGGAGGACTTGGTTTTTCACCCAGACGGACGTGGGAGCGGGCCCTGGAGGGCTGTGGGCAGGAAAGGTATGTATCTGACAGATTTTAAATCGATCATCCTGAATTCCCAACTGAGGTTGGTCCTTATGGGGTATTATTCGCAGGACTTCGTTACTTAAAAATTTCTCGAAATGTGCATCAGCTAATAACTGAACAACTACAAGTTGAATCCAATCGATAGATCTCCAACTCCAGCCCCAGCTGAGGCCACTGGCTTTGGGGCATCCAGGCCTCCCTCTGGCAGGAACACTGAGTCCTTTCCTGGGGCTGGTACCCCATCACCGCCTCTTACCTTGAGCCTCTCTGGCAGGAAACCTGGCTTCTTCCCTGAACTCGTCCACGAATCCTCAGCTCTGAAGGCCTAATTGTGCATGAAATCCAATCGAATTATCAGGCCCCGATGAGCAATTTCCGAGATTATTTAGTTCAGTGAAGTAAATAATGGCATTAGCTTTCTCCTGCAAGCTCCTGGAACCCGCACCCCACCCCCCCATTTTTAGTCCCGCAATCTAGTTGCCTGCACGGTTTTTTGTCTGAGTGGTGAGAACCAGGGAGAGAGTGACGGGCTCAAAGTCCTTAGATGTTAGCACCAGGGGGATTCTTTATGCTCCCCTGCAGATGGGGAAACTGAGGCCCAAAGCAGGACCTGCCTGAAGCCACACAGAGAGTTAGGGCCTCTGGAATCCATTTCCACCTCTTTTGCCTTTCCTGCAGGCCAATGTCAACTGCACCCCTTCCATCTCCATCCTTGGGTGCGCCAAGCAGACCCCAAATGCCAAACAAGAGTAACACGCAGAGCGGAGGTGATGGGGGGTCTGGTGATCAGGAGTCCCAAGACCTTCTCTTGTTAGGAGATACAAAGAGATTAACTTTCTGCTATGATAAGCTAAGCATGCATATCAAAAAGCATAAAGGTTACCACTCAGAGGACAGAAATAGAATGAGTACTTTCAATTCACTAGAGGGACTAAGAAAGAAAAAATATGAAAATCCGACAAATTCAGCAGAAGGTTGAAGAAGAAAACAGGAATCAATGGGGAAAAAATCCATCATGTTGAACAGAAAATACAATAAAAGGTGACAGACATATACCCAAATATGTCTGTGATACAATATATATAAATGGATTAAACTTACCACTTGAAAGACATGGAGCTCAGATTGGAAGCAGAGAAACAAGCACAAACAAACAAAACCCACCTCTACAAGGTGAACGAAAAGTAGGTTCACAGTTGTCTGTACGGAAAATAACACAATAATTAGTTAGCAATGATACAGGCAACACTGTTTCGTTCACTTGCACCTGTGAACCTACTTTGCCCCACTCTGTATGTCCTTTGGATGACGCGTGCCTCACACAGAACGCTGCATCTTCAAGAAATAAATGGCAAGGAAAATAGGAAGAGATTGACTGGAACCTGTGGACTGAGAGAGATGTAAGATGTATTTGTGTGTGTGGGTCTGATCTGGGTCCTGCTCTAGACTGTAGAAGGGATGCAAGTATTGCTCAGTATCCACAAAAAAAGTGATTTATCACATCAGCAAAACCATTGATGAAAAGCATATAGTTATTTCAGCCTGGCTTGTGTGGCTCAGTGGATTGAGTGCCAGTCTGCGAACCAAAGGGTCACCAGTTCAATTCCCAGTCAGGGCACATGCCTGGGCTGTGAGCCAGGTTCCCTATAGGGGATACGTCAGAGGCAACCACACATTGATGTGTCTCTCCCTCTCCTTATCCCTCCTTTCCTCTCTCTCTAAAAATGAATGAATAAAATCTTTTTAACAAATTAAAAAAATAAAATCATATAGTTATTTCAATAGATGCAGAAAAAGCATTTGACAAATGTTCATCCTTTTATGATAAACACTCTCAATAACAGAAGGAACTTACCTCAACATAATAAATGCCATATATGACAAGCCCAGAGCTAACGTCAGACTCAATGGTGAAAAGCTGAAGTTCTCTCTCTAAGGTGACGAATTAGTCAAGGATGTCTACTCTCACCCCTATTGTTTATTTTTAAAGATTTTGCTTATTTATTTAGAGAGATGGGAAGGGAGAGAAAGAGAGGGAGAGAAACATCAATGTGTGGTTGCCCCTCTCGTGGACCCCACTGGGGACCTGGCCCGTGACCCAGGCATGTGCCCTGACTGGAAATCAAACTGGCGACCCCTTGGTCCACAGCCCACGCTCAATCCACTGAGCTACACCAGCCAGGCCACTCACCCCTATTATGAAACATAATATTGAAGTGCTAGCCACAGCAATCAGCTAAGAAAATACATAGCATCCAAATGAGAAAGGAAGAAGTAAAATTGTCGCTATTTGCAGATGACATAGTACTATATATAGAAAACTCTAAAGAATCCACCACAAAATGAATAGACTTAAGAAAAGATTTTAGTAAAGTAGCATGATATAAATTTAATATACAAAAATCTATAGTGTTCCTATATACTAATAATGAACAATCAGAGCAGTTAAGAAAACAATCCCATTTACGACTGCATCAAAAAGAATGAACTATCCAGGAATAAATTTAACCAAGGAGGTAAAAGACCCATACTCAGAAAACTAAGATATTGAGGAATGAAATTGGAGCAAATATGAATAAATGGAAGCATATACTGTGTCCATGGATTGAAAGGAGTAATAATATTAAAATGACCATACTACCTAAGCAATCTACAGATGCCATGCAATCCCTATCAAAGTGCCAATGACATTTTTCTCAGAACTAGAACGAATAATCCTAAGATTTATGTAGAACCACAACAGACCACAAGTAGCCATAGCAATCTTGAGACGAAGCACAAAGTTGGAGGTATCACACTTCCTGACTTCAAACCATATTACAAAGCTATAACAATCAAAACAGCACGGTGCTGACCTGAAAACAGACACAGAGCTCCGTGGAACAGAATAGAGAGCCCAGAAATAAAACCAGGTCTACGCGGTCAGTCTCCAGCAAAGGAGGCGAGAATACACAACGGGGCAAAGACAGTCTCTTTGATAAACAGTGTTGGGATACATGCCAAAAACTGAAACTGGACCACTTTATTACACCATATATAAAAATAAACTCAAAATGGAGAAAGGACTTAAATGTTACACCTGAAACCATAAAACTCCCAGAAGAGGCCCTGGCCAGGTATCTCAGCTGGTTTGAGCACCATCCTGATACGCCAAGACCGTGAGTGTGACCCCTGGAAGCAACTAATGAATGCATAAATAAGAGGAACAACAAATTAATATTCCTCTCTCTCTAAAATCAATAAATATTTTTTAATCTCCTAGAAGAAAGAATAGGTAGTAAACTCTTTGATAGCAATCTGAGTGATACCTTTTTGGACGTGTCCCCTCAAACAAGGGAAATAAAGCAAAAATAAACAAATGGACTTCATCAAGCTAAAAGTTTCTGCACAGCAAAGGAAACCGTCAACAAACAAAAAGACAGCCTACTGAATGGGAGGAGACATTCATAAATGATACATCTGATGGGCTGATACCCAACATATATAAGAAACTCAGTAACAAAAAATAAACAATGTGATCAAAAACTGGGCAGAGGATGTGAAGAGACACTTCTCCAAAGAGGACATACAAATGGTCAACAGACATATGAAGAGATGTTCAATGTCACTCATTTCCAGGGAAATGCAAATCAGCACCACGGTGAAATATCACTTCACACCAGTCAGAATAGCTATCATCAATAAATCAACAAACGCTCTTTCTCGGCAGTGAGGCAGGCTAGCAGCCTCCCCAGCAGGTGCAGAGAAGCAGATCATTGTGAAGACTGATGGGCAAGACCATCCCCTAAAGGTCAAGCTCAGTGATACCTCTGAGAATGTCAGGGTTAAATCCTAGACAGGGAGGACATCCCGCTCATCAGCAGCGTGTGACGGCTGCACTCTTCTGCCAGCCCGCCCAGTACAACTGTGACAAGGTGATCTGCCCCAAATGTCACACCCACTAGCACCCCCGTGCCATCAATTACTCCAAGAAGTGCAGCCACACCAATAACCTGTGCCCCAAGAAGAAGGTCAGATAAGACCCCTCCACCACCTCCTCGGCCCACAAGGCCACCTCCTGCCTAAACCCAGAGGCCCTGGAGCCTCAATAAAGTTTCCCTTTCACTGACTGGGAAAAAATTAAAATACATCAACAAATAAGTGTTGGCGTGGATGTGGAGAAAAAAGAAACCACGTGCACTGTTGGTGGGACTGCAAATTGGTGCGGCCGCTGGGGAAAATTGTATGGAGACTCCACAAAAAAACTAAACATAGAGCAGTCATACAACCCAGCAATTCCACTTCTGCATGTTTATCCAAAGGAAATGAAAACACTAATTTGAAAAGATACATGCACCCCTGTGTTCACTGCAGCATTATTTACAATAGCTGAGATATGAAAGCAACCTAAGTGTCCACTGATAGGTGATTAAATAAAGATGTGGCCCTGACCAGTGTGGCTCAGTTGCTTGGGTATTGTCCTGCAAAGTGAAAGGTCACCGGTTCAACTCCTGATTAAGGCACATGCCTGGGTTGCAGGTTCAATCCCCAGTTGGGGCGTGCAACAGGCGACCGATCCATGTTTCTTTCTCACATTGATGTTTCTCTCCCTCCTTTCCCCTCTCCCTAAAAATAAATAAATAAAATCTTTGTTTAAAAAAAATGTGTGGGACATATATACACAGTGGAATATTATGCAGCAATAAAAAAGAATGAAGTCCTGCCATTTGCATCAACATGGATGGACCTAGAGGGTGTTATGCTATGTGAAATAAGTCAGCCAGGGAAAGATAAATACGTGAAATCAAAACACACACACACACACACACTCACACAGAAAACAACAACAACAAAAACAGACCACATGGTTGAGGGGATGAATGAAAAAGGTAAAATAAAGTCAATTGCACTTTGATAACTTTTTATGGTGAGAGAAGGCAGGAAACTGCTGTGGTGGCTGCACACAGTAGGACATCAAGAATGTGAGCTTCCCTTCAGTTCAGGCCTGGGTGGAATAGACACCCCTCTTTCAGGAGGTCTGGTGCCACTGTCTATCCCTGAGTTCCAGGGCTGAGCCCAGGACCTCTGTGGTGGGGAGACCCCATGTTTGGGACTGTGGCCGCTCAGGGAGGGGGCCTCAAGTACCAGCTGGGGGAATGGGGAGGGGGCAGGTCAGAGCTAGAGATATAGGGCCTGGGGTGCCCCAGGAGGACAAACAGTGCACGGGCTGGGAGCCTCTCACAGATCCCTTTCTCTCCCTGTCCTCCTGTCCTTCTCCTTGTCCTTCCCCATCTCTCTCTCTCTCTCTCTCTCTCGCTCGCTCTCTCTCTCTTTCAGTCTGTCTCTGGCTTAAAACAACATAAATTTATTATTTGAAATCTCCAGAGGTCAGGAGTCTGACATAGGTCTAAAATCCAGCTGTGGGCAGGTCTGGCTCCTTCCAGAGGCTCCAGGGGAGAATCTTTATCGCCTCTTCCAGCTTCTAGAGGTGCCGCATCCACAGCTCGTGGCCCTTCCTCTGTGTTCACAGCTGACCGTGAAGGATTGAACCTTTCTCATGTGGCATCACTCCAATTCTTTGCTTCCCTTGTTACAAGGACCCCGGTGATTGCACTGGGCTCATCTGGATGACCCAAGAGAATCAGTTTATCTTAATGTTAACTGACTAGCAACCCTCAAACAACTGAAACCCATGGGAAAATTCGTTATCATGACACGGTAGTCCTCCTCCCTTCTCTCCTTCCAGGGTGGCTTCTACTCATCCTTCAGATCTCTTCTTGTGTATCACCTCCTTCAGGAAGCCCACCCTGATTCTCCTCTTATTCCCACTGCTATCTGTGTGTCCCCATCAGAGCCCTTACCATCCTGTGTGGGTTACCTGGTGACATGTCTGTCACCCTGCTGGACTAAGAGGCCCTGAGAGGTGTGTCTCCTCCCTGCTGTGTCCTCACACCCAGCACAGGGCCTAGCACACAATTGGTGCCCAATAAATGCTTGTGGCCAGCAGGATTTGAAGGCTGCTCTACTCGGGTCTGTAAATAGCCAGCCTAATGATGATAAACATAATAAGAGCAAACACAGGGACTCCCAAACTAGTCAGTTGGGTGGGCACTGGTGGTCTGGGGACCCCTTCACCCGGGCCTGGCCTGGCCGGCCTGGCCCTGCCTAGCTCAGCCCAGTGCCTCCCACCCACAGCAGCTCCTTTGGCATCCTCATTAAAGCAGGCCTTTCACGTAGGCGGGTGCTGCCAATCCTAATTGATTGTCTGTATACCCCAGGGAGAGCGGGTGGGGGTGTATATACTCAAGTTCCCAAGGTCAGCAGCTGGGCCTGGGCCAGGCCACAGCAGGTGGGAGGGGCCACTCCAGGAGAGGGAAACAAGGCCTGAAGGCTGGACTCTGCCCTGCTGGAGGGGGCCCGCCGGGCACTCGTCCTCCCCTCTCTGGCCCCCGGGTCTGAGGCACCCTCTGACCTGCAGGTACGAACACGTGCAAACGAACCCACAACCACAGACCAGGCAGAGGGGCAATGTAGCGTGGTGACGAGACGCGTGGGCACATCAGTTCCGCGCCTCAGTCTTCCTGCTTGTGGAATGGGATCGTAATAGTACCCCCACTCGCCGTGCGTTGGGCTTCTGGGAGAATTAAAGAATGGTTAGAAAATGCTTAACATGGGGCCCAGCATATACTCAGTGTTCTCCAATGCTTATTATTTGCATATTCAGCAAGCATTGATCACCGACTGCATGCCAGACCTAGCAGTTACAGCAGGGAACAGGATATGCACAAATTCCTGTCCTGAGGAGCTGACATTTGAATGAAATGTCAGAGTGAAACTAACAGACACACCCACCACCTGGAGAGGTAGTTTCTACAATGATCTGCCATTATTCCCATTTCACAGATGGGGTAAATGAGGCTCTGAGATGAGAAGGAAATGGGCTTGTTCGTGGTCATGCAGTTTCTGCAGCATCCTGTGCTCTGTGTGGCCCCAGGGCCTTTGCTCCTGCTGTTCCATTGCCAGGCTGCCTTCCCTCTCTTCATCTTTCTGTTCGCAGATCAAGCACCAGTTCCTCAGGATACACCTTCTGCTCCCTCCCTCACTTGGAGTCCCTGATTCCTTGAAACTCTCTGGGAGCTTCTTTCATTAACATCTGTTGTAGATGTCACCAAGTTCCCGGAGCCTGGACCACAGTGGGTGCTCAATAAATGCATATTCACTGAAAGCACCAGCATTCAGGCTCTGCTCTGGGATGCAACCCCTCCCACAGAACCTGCCAACTGGCAGCTGGGGAAGGCCAGGTTAGGTCCCTCCACCTCCCGCCTCCATCCAGGCTGTCCCCACGTTGGCCACCACGATGTTTCCAGCTTCCGATCCTCCCTAGAGAGGCCTCATTACTGCTCCCCGACAGCCTGAGAGACAGAAGGCTGCAGCCTCCTGTGTTTTGAAACCAACACTAAATCAAAATCAGTGCCTCCTCCACACGGACACCCTTGGGCTTAGACCTTGGGCTGTGAGCCCCTGAGGCACCTGCTGTCACTTTAAGTCCTTCCTTTGTGAGCTGAAGGGGTGGGTGACAGGCTTTGGAGCAGTTTGGGGTTTGCCCAAAGCATTGAGAACTGGTAATAACTGTCATTGGGATAATGATTTTAATTATTATTTAATAAAAGCACATTTAGCGGCATCCACTTTGGTGAGCATTTACACTGTTCAAGGCACTTTTTAAAACACTCTTGTTGATCCCGCATGCCTCTCCAGAGACCACTGGCTTTTCTGTCCACACTCATTGTCGCCACTTCTCCTTCTCGTCTTCCCTCCAGAATACGCTCCAATGAGTCTCTCTTGCCACTTCCCCCCACCCCCACACACCAGGACCCTGTTCTGGGAAGGAAGCCAATGGCAGGAGCACCCACCTTGGGGACCACCAGGGCAGATGGAGGGGGCAGCTGGGCCCCCTCTCTGCATCGGGGAAAGCTGCCACCACCTTCGCTTGCAGGGGGAGAGCTGGGGAGCCTGGCTGCAGCTGTCCTGCACCCTGGGGAGTCACAATGTGGGGACGGTGGGGGGAGGATGCTTTGCTCCCTAGGGACTGTCCAGACAGGGTCAGAGTTGGATGGGTCTCCCAACTTTAGGGGCTCTGGGTGGTCTCCACAGCCTGGGCAGAGGGGATGGAGAGCTGGGTGGGGGAACCTACTATGTCATTCAACAGGCAAGGGGACCAGTCCCAGCCACACCTACCTCAATCTGGGACTCCAAGCCTGGGCCCCATGGCCGCGGCCGGTCAACCTCTTTCCAACCTGGTCAGTTAGGTCTGCCCCCTGCCTGAGCCCCACTTCCCAGGGGTTCGTTCACCTAATGCCCCTGGAACCTCCCAGGAAACAGCGCTGCCTCTGTCCCTAGTCGAGGTTTGCCAGCGTTGCCCAGAGACGGGTGGGCAGCAGGCAGGCGACTGCTTGTGCACGCAGCCCCTGCTCACCCAGCCCCCTGGAACCCAGGCCCAGGACAATGAGCGGGCGGGGCCTAGGAGGGGGGCGGGCGGAGCTGGGGCCACGGGGACGTGGGAACGAGGCGACTTGGGGTCGGTGTGCAGAGAGAGGTCCTGAGATCAGACGGGGGGCTCCAAGAGAGAGTGGCACTGGGCGGGCTTGGGGGACTCACGGAGGGGAGTGGCCCCCGAGGGGGCGAGGCCGCGGAGGCGGAAGGATGCTAATGAGGGGAGGCACCTTCGTTCTCCCACCGCGCCTCCAGAAAGAGAGAGGCCACCCGTTCTCCTCGGCCTCTGGCTCGTGCCAGGAACAGGTGTGGGGGGCTCTGAAGGCAGGATCGGGGACACAATCCATTTCGGAAGTGAAGTGACATCGGCCTCACCGCTATAAATATGGACACAGCTGACCGGGCGGTGGAGGGGAGATCGGAGACAACCTGGAGGACCCTAGAAGCAGGGGGTGGGGTGAGGGGTGGGGAGCGACGCTGAGACCCGGGATGCGGTCAGGTTTCTGGATGGACACGAAACCCGGTGACAAGTTATACGCCAGACCCTGGTGTCCTGGGGCCCCAGGGGACGGCCGAAGGAAGAGGCTCCGCGTGTCCTCGGCGTTGCTGAGCCCCGCGTCTCGCCAGCTCCCTTTCTTCCAGAACCCCGTCCCTTCCTGAGCGCCCCCTCCCTCCCTGGGCCTCCTCCAGTCTCTCGGCCCCTCCCATTTCTGGGCCCCGCCCCCGCTGGGTCCACACCCCCTTCCGAGTCCCCTCTCCTCGCTGAGCCCTCCCTCAGCCCTCTCCTCCTGAGATTCCAGCCCTCCCTGAGCCCCCTGCTCCCTCCTCCCCTTTCTCAGCACCCCCTCCCATTGTCAGCGCCTTCAGAGGGGGTGGCCTGGGACACCCTTTCCTGAGAGAAATGTGACATTTTGGCTGGTGGGGACCACCCTGGTACTTCCTTATCTGTGGCAGCACCCTCATATTGTGTGATATGAAGACCAACCAGAACTTTTGAGGTTCCGCCCTTTGGCCCCCAGCAGCCCGGTTACCCAGCCAACATCTGCAAACAGCGCTGACCCGGACACGCAGTCCTAGGCTGGGCCAAAGGCCCGCGCCCCTCCGCGCCGCCACCCTCTGCAGCCCGGCACAGGCCTCACCACCTCACTCCCCATCCAGGAACCAGTTTTGAAATAAGGGATGAGTAGAAAGTCTGACATCATTCATTCATCTGTTCATTCATTCCTATTTTTTTCATTATGAGCTTTGCATTTTAAAAAATTTTTATTAATTAATTTTAAAGTGAGAGAGAGGAAGGGACAGAGAGAGAGAGAAACACTGATCTGTTGTTCCACTTATAGATGCATTCCTTGGTTGCGTCCTATAAATGCCCTGATCAAGGATTGAACCTGCATCCTTGGCTTATCTGGATGATGCTCTAACCAACCAAACCACAGGGCCAGGGCTCACTCATTCATATTATTCAACAAATATTTCATGAGCACCTGCTGTCTTCGAATCTGTGCTGGGGGCCTGGGATGTAGCATGGAATGTGGTCCAGCGGGGTGATGGGGGCAGAGGGCTGTGATGGGAAACCGGTAGCTGGGGAGTCAGGGAACTGGTGGATCCGGGAAGATTTCTGCAGAAGGTGTCATCTAAACAGAGCGCTAAAGGCATTAGGGGTTAAGGGAGGGTGTTCCCAGCACAGAGATCATCAAGTGCAAAGGCCCTGAGGCAGCAGCCCCTGGCTTTGGTCCCAGCGTTGCCATTTATTTGCTCTGTGATCTGGACAAGTGATCAACTCTTTCTGAGCCTGGCTTTCACAATACTCAAGCTGAAGACCCAGAAGGACACCTGGAACACAACAGGCACTCCATAAGTATTTGCCAAGAGTTAATAAGAAAATTGAGGTTCTAGAGGATTGTCATGAAACAGAAGGCTCATGGTGCCTGTCTGGGGTGAGCAGGTTGGGGCAGCTTGTGACCTTTTCCTGGCGCCCCCTCCCCCGTGGGCCCCTCCTCGCTGGCCCACCAGCCCTCCACCAGCTGTCCCTCCACGTGTGCCCCGGTCTGTCAAGAGCAGGCGCCTGTTCCGGAACACCTGATGCCTCGCTTCCCAGGGATTTCAGAAGAGTAGACGCACGGAAGTTCAGCTGCTTCACTGGCTTAACCCTGGAGCCTGGGCGCCGGGTCCTCAGAGGCCCAATGCCAGCCCTCTTGACCCCGTCAAGAACCCTGGCACCACTCCCAACCTTTGCTGGAAAGACCCCACTTCAACTCCTCACTCTGGCATTGCCTGCATGTGTGGCCTGGGGAAAGTTCGACAACCTCGCTGGTCACCACCACAGCCGATAATAACGCCAGTGCATGGCCACGCTGGGGCGTGTTCAGGGACTTTCTATAAATAAAAGCAGAAATCTGAGTTCTCAAGTACTGCTGACCCTATTTCACAAGAAATGGAAACTGAGGCACAGAGCAGCTTATGTGACTCACGTGGTGAAATAACCTCATCAGTAATAACCCACATAACGCAATTGAGTGCTCACCGTTTGCCTTCTTTATGTGGATTAGCTCATTTAATTCTCCCCAAAACCAAATGAGGTTGTGGGAAAGGTTAATAGAGGTCTCTTTTATAGAGGTGAAAACTGAGGCCCAGAGAGGTTAAGCAATCGGCCCCAAGTCACAAAGCTGTATAAATGGGCCCACTGGGAACACTCCATGAATAGGGCCGTTATTATCATCGCTGCTGTTCTATTGTTATTGTTCTATTAAGAAAACTTATCTAAAACTTGGACATGAAGGACAAGAGACTCCAGCATGTGATATATTTTTTAAAAGATTTTATTTACTTATCTTTAGAGAGAGGGGAAGGGAGGGAGAAAGAGGGAGAAAAATATCTACGTGGGACTGAACCTGAAACCCAGACATGTGCCCTGACCGGGAATCAAACCAGTGACCTTTCACTTTGTGGGTCGACACCCAACCCACTGAGCCACAGCGTTAGGGCTGCAGCATGTGATTTTGAAGTTCCAAGGGGGTGGTGTCCAACATGACCACCATAAATGATTTCATTTTTACAGCACCATTCCATACGGGACCACTGGCCACTTGAGACTATGTCAATTTACATTTAAATCAATTAAATGAAATTAAATTAAAAATCCAATTCCTCACTCATACTAGCCACAGTGTAAGGGCTCAGTGGCCTCAGAGCTGGTGGCTGCTGTATCAGACAAGCACAGATTTCAAACTTGTCCATCATCACAGAAGTGCTACTGGACCAGGTTTCTCCAGGAGAAAGCACCTCTACTTGAATTTGCTCTTTACCATCAGGTCAGAGCCCGGGCCCTGGAAAGTTATAGTTACCTTGAGATTTCTGCCTGGTACAAAAGAGAAGCCCTATTAATTTGCTACATGCGGGATGTGTTGCATTTGTATCATAGCCTATGCTTATTCTAACATTCTTTAAAAAGAAAAATACTGATACATACCTAGTTCTTCACATGCTCCTAGAACCAGCTTTACCATTGAACTGGTTCCCTGAGTGAGTTAACCAATCATTGACGCGTGTTTCCTCTGTTGAGAAGAGTCATGTTTTCAACTTTCTGAGAACTGTACACTGTAAATGGGGAAACTGAGGCCAGCTCCCTACCTGCCCCCGCCCCAGTCCAGGAGCCGTGTCACTGCACAGCAGGCTCCGCACATCCAGGCACCTCCACCCAGCTCCAAGAAACAGCTCCAAGAACCTGCCTTCCTCCCATGGTGGCAGAGAACCAGGTCAGCCAACCGCTGGGACATCAAAGGGAATCTATAAATACAGCTGCAGGAGGAAAAATAGACACTTTTCTAGCTCTTCCCAGCCTTTCCTCTCTCCCACTCCGAATCTTGCATGGCTAGGTGCCTACCCCAGTAGGGCTGGGCCAAAGCCCCCAACCTCAGGTTCCCTACTGGAAAACAGTGGAGGAAAGCAACTGGTAGAGCCTCAGTGTACCCCAAAGAGCTCAACTTCTGCCCTTGCCTCCCCTGTCAGGTGTCTGAGGGTCATTGCTGGGCCTGTCTCTGGGAGGTGCAGACGAGATTTTAAGCCCAGAGGTGAGGATTATGGATTTGTCGCCCTGATCCTTCAGATCCGCCCTGGCTGGTGTAGCTCAGTGGACTGAGCGCGGGCTGGGAACCAAAGGGTCCCGGTTCGATTCCCAGTCATGGCACATGCCTGGGTTGCAGGCCAGGTCCCCAGTGAGGGCCATGTGAGAGGCAACCATACACTGCTGTTTCTCTCTCTCTCTTCGCCTCTCTCTAAAAATAAATAAATAAAATCTTTAAAAAAGAAAAAAGAAAACTTCAGATCCCAAAACTCTGGGATTTTCCTTCTCTTAGGGAATACATAGGACTTCTACATTGTGTTGGGCACTGGGAAGCTGGCAGGACCAAGGCAGATAGTCCAGACTTAGCCAAGGCAATCAGGAAAGCTTCCTGGAGGAGGTGACATGAGCTGAGCCCAAAGGAGAATGAGAAAGATGGGAGGTAAAGAGCCAGGTTGGGGAGGTGGCTAAGGGGAGGAAGTTCTGAGTCCTGGGTTCGTCCCTCTTCCTCACTCTCCAACTCCTGTGTCTTCTGCATTCAGAATGTCTCTCAGACCCTCCTGTCGCTCTCTGCCTGTGCAGCCCCTGCCCTGGTCCAGGCCCCATGTCGCTCCCCTAGTCTAAGGCAGTCACCTTCTCCCTGGTCTCCACGAGCCATTCCTGTCCAGGATGCGTCATTCTCCAGCCAGAGGGACCTTTTAAAAATGAAATCAGATCATCTCACTTGCTCACTGTGAACTCTCCCATGATCAGCCCGGTCTTGGTCACTGCTGTGTCCCCAGCACCACCCAGAGCCTGGTACACAGTAGGTGCCCAATAAAGTTAGCAGAATACACAGGTCGATGAGGGTCAAGACCCATGGGCTCAGCTCCACTTCCTGAAGATGTCGGAGGCTCGGCAGCTGGAGCTGAGTGTGCCCGGGAAGGGCGAGAACGCGGCAGGGAGCATGAGTGGTGGGGCTGTGAGCTCAGCACCTGCCAACAGCACCTCCACACACTGACGTCAGCATCACTTCAGCTGCTAACCTGGTGGCAGTGAGGGACTCGCCGCTGGCTGAGGTCATTCACACAGCCTCTCCACTCTCACCATCTGGTTTTTCCTCCACGAGTTTTTCTTTTCTTTTTTAAATTGCAGTGAACTATATACAATAATACTTATTGTTTTAGCCATTTGTAAAGTACGGCTCAGTGGCATGCAATACACCTGCATTACTGTGCAGCCATCCCCACTGTCCACCTCCAGAACGCTCGTATTTTCCCAACTGGAACTCTGTCCCCACTCAACGCTCTGCCTCCCCCTGCCCCAGCCCCTGGCTCTCATCACCTACCTCCCTGTCTCTGTGGATCTGACTTCTCTTGGGACTTCCTATGAGTGGAATTACACAATATTTGTCCTTTTGCGCCTGGCTTATTTAACTGAGCATAACATCCTCAAGATTAATCCGTGTTGTAACACGTGTCAGAATTTCCTTCCTTGTTAAGGCTGAGTTCCCTTGTCTGGATGGACCACGTTGTGTTTATCCATTCATCCATCCGTGGACACCCGGGTCGGTTCCACGTTTTGGCCATTGTGGATAATGCTGGTATGAACACAGGTGTGCAAAGACCTGTCCCTGACATACAAGTGTCTGCTCTTGTTTCTCTGTTGACAGCACCCTAAACAATGTCCAAGGTATCAAAGCTCCTGACAACGTCCAAGGAAGGTTGAGGAAGAAATGTGGAATTTCGGAACCTCAAAGGAAGTGAGAAGGAAACCCATCTTTATTAAGCACCTACTATGTGCCAGGCCCTGGCATCTTTTG
Source organism: Micronycteris hirsuta (assembly GCA_004026765.1). NCBI lineage: Eukaryota > Metazoa > Chordata > Mammalia > Chiroptera > Phyllostomidae > Micronycteris > Micronycteris hirsuta. The sequence continues at coordinate 29,679 of PVJI01007331.1, read as the reverse complement.
AAACATCCTCACATTAAACAATTTGCTCAAGCTGGGGAGTGGCGAAGCTGAGGTTGGGAGCCCAGACTGCAGAGGGTATAACTCATCCACCACCTGCTTGCTTGCCTCTAGTGAGAGGCAGCTCACTACTCCATCACCGATTCAAAAATGAATTAACAAGATAGTCTGAGCCCTGCTTGGTGTGGCTCAATGGGTTGAGCCTCATCCCGCAAATTGAAAGGTCACCAGTTCCATTCCAGGTCAGGGCATATGCCTGGGTTACAGGCCAGGTCCCTGGCTGGGGGCATGTGAGAGGCAACCCATCAATGTTTCTCTTCCTCTCTTCCTCCCTCACTTCCCCGCTCTCTAAAAATAAATAAATAAAATCTTATTTTTAAAAAGATAATCTTAGAAGAAAAAACTGGGGTGACAAAGAAATACCCTCCCCTTCACCTGGAATCATCAGAAAAGGCCTCTTGGAGAGAGGAACATTAATCAAGCACAAGCATCTGCCCAAGTGGAAGGGGCAGCCAATGCAAAGGCCCTAAGGCTGGATTGGAGGAACAGAGAGGAGACAGAGATCTGTGTGACCGAAGCAGAGTGATGGGGGAAGTGTGAGAGGGGGTGGGCCCTGAGGAGACTTCCGGATGAAGGAGGCACAGGACAGGGGCCCAGCCTAGGCTCCTAGACACACACACCGGGACAGAACTACCACGTGGCCTTCCCCATGGCTGCCTCTGCCCTCCAGCCCCCACTTGTGCTCATGTCCCTGAGATTTCTGGATAACATTTATTGAGTACCTACTGTGTGCCAGGGGGGGCCAGGCAATGGAAATCCAGCGGGGAACAAAATGGTGCTATGGGAGAGATAACACACATGTTTGGCTGTGAAAAATAAAACGAAGAAAAACAAAGCAGGATAAGAGAAAAAATGGGGTGTTGCTGCAGGTGCAGAGGTCAGAGTGGCCTTCCTGCAGAGATGACATTTGAGCTGTGACTTTGAGAAAGAGAGGGCCCACGTGGAAATCTGTGGGGAGAGCATTCCAGGCAGAGAGAACAGCAAGTGCAAAGGGCCTGGGGCAGGGCAGGCTTGGCACAAAATTACAAACTCAGAGACACCCTCAAACCCTTAACAGCTGTACCTCCCTCACGTCGGAGGGATGCCTCCTCCTTGAGGAAGAAGCCTCCCTAGATCCTCAGTGCTTCCAGATGAGAGCAGCACCCATGATGGGGCTGAAGAAGCAAGGAAGGGAGGGTCCATCCCAGGGTCAGATGTGCCTAGACAGGGGGCATGAAGGAAGTCCCTGAGACCCCCCTCACTCAGCCCAGATCCCAAGTTATTTGCCTTAAAAGCCTTCCAAGCTACAAAGTCCCTGAGCCCATGGAAATGAGTAAAAGCGTGGGACTCCAATTTCAGCTCCATTTCCTGACTATGTGAGTGGTGAAGCCATTTCTCTCTGGGCCTCAGTTTCCACACCCGAAAATGGGATAATAACAGCAGCTTTGTTCTAGAATCATGGGGCTGCATACAGTAGATACTCCATAAGTGTCTGCTCATCATTATAATGATGAATATATGCACAATATGGGGTATTTTCTGGGCAGCGTCTGGAAAGGTCCACACCCTCCCTGGTCACGAGTTACACCCAAATCCTCCAGGAAGTCCAGAAGGGTATTTGAACTTGGGAACCAACCCAAGAGACAATCCCCCTTTGCCCAGTGAAGAGGCAAGGGTCAAAGGGCAGGGTCAGGGAAGGGTAAGGACTATGACGCACATACAAACCTATCCGTCCACCCCGCCCCCCAACACAAACCATGGACTCCAGGCTGTTAGCTCTGTGGAAGGACCAGCTGGATTTAGCCGGTGCATCTGCCACTCGAGCAGCTGCCGTTTGAGGGGCGGGGGGCGGTTGGAGGGGGATTTGGGACGAGGGAAAAAATCTGTCCGAGGAGAATTGCGTCTGCGCCGCCCAGCTGCCGGCTTAGGCTGGAGGGACACCCCAAATCCTCCCGGACCCCGGACCCTCCCCTGCGGCGACCGCCCCCACGTGCCTTTGGGGGAGGGGGCGTCGGGAAGTCCTGACGTCACAGGAGGGATCTGCCAATCGGAGCCACCCTTTCCGAGCCCCAAGGGAATTCCCGGGCCACAGCAGAACCTGGGGCGCGACCCAACATTGACGATGCCCAACCCGGGTTTAAAGGAGGGCGGGCACCTGGCTGGGGAAACCGAAGCTGGGACCTGCTCGAGAGGAGGCGGGACCCTGAGTGCCGCTGCCCACAAGCCAGGCTCCAGCGGGGCCCAGAGAGGGGCAGGAATTGACGGAAGTCACACAGCGAGGCAGCGGGACAGCGAGTACCGATGGGTGGCGCGCAGGCAGCGGGCAGGGTTTCCTTTCCCCGCTGGCGCCAGGCACCGGGGACTGGTTCAGCTCACATCATCTCGGGGTCCCCGAAGACCTTCTGGTCCCCTCCAGGTCTCCCGCGGCCCCCTCCGACCCGGGGCCGCAGCCCGGCGGCGTAGGGCTGAAGGTGTCAGTAGCCGTGGGCGCCCTCAAAACCCGCACTGGATTCCCCCTGGCTCGGAGCAGGACGGGAGCGCAGTGCTGCCCAACCAGCAGCTCAGGCGGGGAAACTGAGGCCCAGAGGGGCGGGGCTTAACTTAAAATTACACAACTCAAGAGGGCGCTGCTGGCTGCGGTGACCTCTGGCAAGGCCCTGCCCGGGCCTCCTTCTCTTACCCGGAGGGGGAGCTGTGAACTTCCTGCCACCCTCTTCCAGGTCAGGGATCAGACAGTCAGGAGCCCAGGGCGGGGGAGGGAGCAGCCGGGCCTGACCTTGCCCTGATCCAGGGTATGAAAGACCCATTCATGGCCGCTGAAGATGGGTGGCAGCTGAACTGACCCGAGGGGGTGGGGCCTCCCTCAGGGCCTTTGTTCAAGCAGGTCTCTCTGCCTAGTATTCCCTTCCCACCCCTCAACCGGCACTCCATGTGCTTTGCCAAACCCATCTATTGTCTTTCTATGGCCCCCCAACCACCTTCTCATGGCCCTCCTGGGCCCCCACCCAGGCCCAGCGCCCTCATCCCTCTCAGCCCTGTCCCTCTGTCTCCTCTGCAAGGTTGAAGGCAGGTAGGTGGTTCGTCTTGTTGACTAGTCAGCCCAGGGCCTGGTACACAGCGGATAGTTCTCAATAAATGCTTGTTGAAGGAATAGGTTGCAGAAGAGGGTGGGCATGCCAGGGGGTGTGGGCACAGTCCAGGTAATGGTGTGGAGGTGAGAAGAAGGTGCAGAGCCTGGCTTAGCCCCCTCCCTTGTTTGCAGGCCCCATCTCTCTAGGTGGGCAGGACACCGGGGGTGGGGCTGGGTGCCCACAGGTGCGGGCCCATTTGCCTAGGACTCTGGCTCTGTCGGAAAGCGGGTCAGGGCAGAACCACTGGCAGGAAGGCCTGGCTGCTGGTGGAGGTTTGCGGTCACCGGGACAGCCCCTGGGCAGATGCCTGGGCCCTGGAAAAATCGGGTTGCCCAGGACCCGGTGTGTCCCAGGGAGCAGGGTTCAAGTTTTTATGCCACACAGGGAAGCCACACAGCTGTGTGAGCCCCGGTACTGTTGGAGTCCGTGGATGGGACACAACAGGTAAGGCCCACATGAAAGGTGCTTTATAGCCTGCGGCAAGAGGACTAACGCTCTCTTCCCAGCCACCTGTGCCCTTGGGCAAGCTCTGTGGCCTCTCTGTGCTTCAGTTTCCCATCCACAGGAGAGTTGGGGGACTGCCCTGAGGAGTGAAGAAGGTGACTTAAGTAAGCATCAAGGCCTCAGAAGTGGCCCAACACACAGTAGGTGTTCAAGACATGTTGGAAGATAAATACATAATAATAAGCTGTTTATTGAGTGCCTACTATATTATAGAGATGAACCAGTGAGACAGACACATGTGGTGACACCCACATGAGAGGTGCTTTGGACAGAGGGGAACCTTGAGGCTCTAAGAGGGCTCTGGTTGTCCTCAGGTCACAGAGGGTCAGGGAGGTGACAGGAAGGTCTCTGGAATCAGAAGACCGTTTAGTCCCCAAGGCAGGGGCCAGGCATGCTGCCCATGGGCCCAGGGGGAGCTGCAGCCCCCTAGAACCCTCTTTCTGTGCCAGGCCTCGCAGGACGCTGGGACAGAGGACACAGCCTGTGTACCGTGATCTCTGCAGCCAGCTGGCTCAGGATCAGATCCCCACCTTCTTACCGGGTGACTTTGGACAAGATGGCTCAGTTTCCTCACACGTGTGCTCAATGTTAGTTAAATTTAATGCTTGTGGATTGAACAAATGACCTCATATGAAGGGGGACGTGTAGACCACAGGGGTTCCTAAAACCGCCCCATCATGCCCGGGTGTGATTGGGGATGATGGATCCTGGGGATGAGTCTGGCCAGCATGGCCTGGAGCAGGAAGTCGGGGGTTGGGGGGCTGCTAAACGAGGCGCCCCACCTGGACAAAAGCAGGGAGTCTTCTCTTGGGTCTTCTCCCACCCTCGCCCCCGCCCCCAGTGCCGCGGGCCGCCCACCCGGCTCCGCCCTCCGTTCCGCGCAGCCGTTACTCCGGGCCGCTTTTTGTGCGGCTCCGGCCGGGTTGGTGGGGGGGGAAGGTGGCCGCGGGGGGGTGCGGGGTGACCGAGGGGGGGCGCGGAGGTGGCTAGCCGCGAGTCGCAGCGGCCGCCGCGGCGGGTGAAGGAAATGGGGCCGCGGCGCTCCCGCGGTCCGGCCGCCGCACAGCGCCCCCCCAGGAGTCGACGCCAGCGCGAGGGGAACCGGGGCTGAGCCCCCTCCCCCAGCGCAGCGCCGCGGCCCGGGGGCGGGGGAGCGCGCGCCCCCCAGCCCCCCTCCCCACCCGGGATGCCCGGCTGAGCCGGCCCGGCCAGGACAGGTGCGCGCACCCCCCCGCCCCCCCCCACCGCCTGCGCCCTCCCGCCCTCGCGCTCCCTCCCGCGCACTCGCAGCGGCCGCGGCTCCGAGGTAAGCGCCCCGGGGCGTCTGCGAGAGGGGGCTGGGGAGACGCTGCCCTGGGGGTGTCTGTCGGCACTCAGCTGGGGGTCTGAATTGTTGGCTGGGGCGGCCGGGTCAGGCGCTATAATTGGGGGGGAGCTGAAGACCCCACCACTGGAAGGGGGATGGATTTGGAGCCGGGAGGGTGTTTGTGGAGCACCATAACGGGAGGATCTTTCAGCAACGCAACTGGGGAAGGGGCTGGATTTTAGGGGGGGCGCTGTATGGAGGGTTATAATGGGGTCCAGTAGCAGCGCCTTGAAGAAGCTGGATTGGGGCCTGGGTCGCTTGAATGAGGCTCCGTAATGGGGGTGTCCAATGGCACCGCAGCTGGGGGGAGCTGGATGTTGACTGGGGGCCTGTATGTGGACATATAATGGGGGTTCTGTCGGCACTGCAGCGGGTGGAGATTTTGTCCGGGTGGGGGACCGTAAGAGACAATAATGGGGGCTCAGGGCTGCGCCGCTGGGGAGCTGGATTTGGGCCCAGGTGGGGGGTTCAGGGCAGGCAGGGGGTCTGCTGGCCAGGGATGGGGGCTGGTGTTGGGGGGCGGGACCATGAGAGCTAAGTCAAGGGCCACCCAGGGCTGGGGTGGTGGTCCCAGCGCGGTGAGGCCGCTCCACCCCACTCCACCATCAGCCACCGCACCTTGGACGCCCCTGAGCCCTCTCCAGCGTCCTGCCTGGCCCAGATGGAGTCCAGGGCCCCGGCCACAGGGAGGGGCTGAGGTGCGGGGAGAGAGCCAGTCCGGATACCACTCGTTGCAGTGGGGACCCCAGAGGGGTTCAGGGCCCCCCCAAGAGCTGACAAAGGGACAAAGAAAGCGTCTCTCTCAGAAGGTGCCAGGCAGGGTGGGGGGCACTGAGTGTGGCCCCCTTCTGCAGGCGCTGATTGGTCCCCAGGGCAGGTGTCACGTGTCCCTCTGTCCTGCTCTCTGCTTCTGGGCGCCCTCCAGTTGGGGGCACCTTCCAGAGAGGGGTGCCATAGAGAACCCCTGACCCTGCCTGGGACGTGTAGACACCGGAGCTGGAAGTGGTTGTGAGAGCCCTGGGACCGGGCACTTCTCCATCTCAGCCCCTGGTGGGCCCTCTCTGGCTGGGGTCTCTGGCATCCTGTCCCCATGTTGGCATCTTTGACCCTCAGACCCGAAGGGAACTGGGATGTGGGGTTTGGAGGGTCTGGGTTGGGATTTAAGGAGGAAGAAGGAGGGAAACGTTGGCTGGGACTACAGAAGGGACCCCCGCCCCATTTGCAAAATTGCATTTCTTCCCATGTCTTTGGGTTCCCTCAGCTTCTCAAGGGGTCCAAAATCAAAGTTCAGTGCTTCCCCCATGAGTTCCCCACCCCCATCCCTTTTCCCATGTCCTAGTAGACACGGTTTCTTTCAAGGGTAAAAATTTCAGATGAATCTGGGCAGTTGCTGAAACTCCGTTTTGAGAAAGTACAGGATGTGGGGAGACGGACGGGGGTCACGGTAGGGTCAGGGCTCACCTGAGAAGAGGTCCCAAGCTCTAAAGGACGGTGGCCAGGGGACAGTCGGTGGCCCCGTTGGAGACCCCTTGGGTGTTGGGTAGGTTGCAGCCTGCCAGAAGCCTCATTAAACTATGGTGTGGCCACCCTGTACTGGTTCATTCCCAAGAGCAGATTGGGAAACTGAGGCCCATGGAGGTCACAGAGTGGGTAAAGAGGGAAGCCAAGCCTCTGTGCTCCTGGGGCTGCTAGATGGGGTCAGGGCAAAGGTGCTCCCCCATTAAACCCAAACGCTCTCACAAAGGTTACCCTGGAACCCACTCTTCTGTCTACCCTGAGCTGTGCAGAAATTAGACCTGGAGCTTCCAATGCCCCAACTCCAAAAAAAAAAAAAAAAAAAAAATCCAACTTAGAGGGGATAGGCTGGGGACTGAGCAGTGTGGCCTTAGACAGGTATCTAGCCCTCTCTGGGCTTTGATGCCGCAGGAGGCGCTCTTTACATTTAGGGGCTGAGTGGGGAGAGATGAGGCAGAGCAAGTTCACATTATAATGCCTGGGATTTGTGACCTCTCCTCTCTCCCTCCACTTCCCACCTGCCTTCTGCCAGAGCTGAGCACCCCCGGGTCCTCAGCTTCTGTTGCCTTCCCTGCTTTGAGGTGAGAAGGTGTCTCTAAGCCCCCAGAGGTACTGAGTCACCTAGGCGGTGCCGCTCCTCCTCTAGGCTTCAGTTTTCATCTCTATCCACTGGGCAGAGAAAGTGCTGGGGATCTGTGCTGTAGAAGGCTTTGGCATCTGCAGTGGCCGCCCAGTGCTTGTGACAAGGAGTTGCTGGGGTTACCTGGGACTGGACCTGGAAGATAGAAATCAGACTGTCCTTGGAAAGGTGACCCTGACGTCAGCCAGCGGGACAGGGGAGCTGGGTCCCCAGAGGCTGACGGACATGCCAGTTGCTGCCCGTCTCCTGGGATGGAGGGTGTCCCTAGCTGAACCTGGGGTGTGTCCCTGTCCTGTGTGTGCCTGGCCCTTTGCCAGGTGATGATGGGGGCCCAGAGAGGACTCAGCCAGAGTCATGACAGGTGGAAGCAGGAAAGGCTGCCTGGAGGAGGGGATGCTGGTCCTGGGCTTGCAGGATGAAAAGGATGTTGCCAGGGGAAGAGGGGCAGGGATCCCAGGTGGAAGGAGAAGCAAGGATGGCCACTGTGTGCTGAGCTGTGGGAGTCCTGAGTGGCTGGACTGCTTTAAGAATGGGAGACAATGAACAATGAGGCCTGAGAGGTGACAGGGACTGTGAATGCCCAGCTGAGGAGCAGGTTTTATCCCAAAGGGAGCAGGGAGCCGTGGGAGGTTTCAGAGCAGGACAGTGAATAGGCAACATCTCAGACCTTGAGCAACAGTGAGGAAGAGTAACTACCAGGAGACAGGCTCCTGGAAACCACGTCAGCAGTTCGGAGGGGTGGTGAGCCACCTGTCCCGGGAGACAAGCAAGAGGGAGGACAGCCATCTTTCCAGAAGCCTGGAAAAAGAACTCTGCTATTGGTCAGGCCCGATGACCCTCCAGACTTCTAAATTTCCAGGTACTATGGGTTTTCTGAACCAGAATGTTTAAGATACCATGATTATGAAATCCTAAGTCATTTAAAGAGCTGCAGATTCTCAGACTGATTCCTCTAAGACCTCGAGGTGATTAGGGTTGACTGTGGGTGGAGCCTCATGTAGCAGGAATAGAGAAACTGAGGCTCACAGCAGCCCTGGACACAGGCTCCAGACACCTGCCCCATGTCCTGCTGAAGTATCTAGGATCTGGCTGCAGGGTCGGGGAGCTCAAGGGACAGACCCCCACCCTAGGCACCCCCACCATCATGAATGGGGTGCAAGCCTGGCTTACCAGAGCCAGGGTTCCATATGTGGCCTAAGAGATCTGGACCTGAGCCACAAAATTATCTTTTATTTTTGTGACCATTCATCACCTGTCGTTCGGGGATGTCCAGATAAAGCGGCAAGGATTGGAACACTACAGAGGTGACTTGGGAGGCTGCGATCCTCTTCTGTTCCTTTGGGCAGAGATACGGGACCCCCACTAGCCACCCTCAATGACCCTTCACTGTTTTGGGACCCCAGGGTCCCAAGGTGAGCCACCCCAGGGCCTTCTGGGAGGGAGGCCATCTAGTGAGGACTACATTTCCCAGGATGCACCTTGACCCAGGCTGAGCCAGCATTCCAAGGGCAGACCTAGGAGAGGACTTCCCAAATGCAGGAGCCCAGTAAGGATTGTGGATTCTCAGGGGAGCACTTGTTCAAGACAGCTGGGGAGATCAGTCACTCAATAAATGCCCCCAGTGGCCCCCATATACTGCATCCTGTGCTGGATGACACTGGGATCCCAGAGAGGGTGGCTTTAGATCTGTTTGGCTCTCAAGGGGGAAGGAAAACAGAGGCAGGCATTGGCCCACGGCTACATGGGGTCAGGACCTGGACAGAGTAAGCAAAGGGGGCTGGTGGAAAGCAGACTCTGGCCAGGGGATCAGAGAAGATGCTCTTTGGAGGGACACTGTAAGTAGGACCATGATGAGTGTGTAGGAGTTCACCAGGGGAGGGGGGACCACATGTTTTCTGATTGTTTCAGAGGAACCATCCTTCTCGGGAGTGAGAGCCCCCAGACAGTTGAAGTAGCCACTCGAATTACTGCCCGTGGAGACTGCTACCACAGTCAGGTCAGACTTACTACCTGACTTTGAGTCCATCTTTTTAGTCACTCACTCACTCACTCACTCACTCACTCATGCCCCTTCTCTGAGCCTCAGTTTCCCTGTCAGTGAAACGTAGATGCCATTCTTTCTCTCTTAGGCTTCAACATTTAAACAAGAGGATGCAGGCAAAATGCCAGGCATGGTCCTGTTGTTTTCCTTACTCCAGAAAAAAGGAGTTACTTCAAAAAGCAGGAATCGTGGCCTGTGGCCCTGATCCAAGTGGGGGCTGTGGGTCTCTGCTCTCATTTGATAAGTTGACAAACGTTTGATGAGCACCTACTATGGGCCAGGGGCTCGGGACCCAGCCATGATCAAGGCTGACTGGGCCCTGCCCTTGTCACGCTCACAGCCAAGTGGGGATACGGACACGGCCATGAACTAGAGAGAGAAAGTAAATCAAGTCCAGTGAGTGCCCTGCAGATGATAAGATGGGATGGTGTCGCTGAGAAGGGCAGAGCGATGGAACAGCAAGGGTGTCTCTGAGGAGGTGGCATTTGAGCTGAGACCTGGACAACTAGAAGGAGCCAGTCATTCAAAGATTTGGAGGACAAGCATTCCAGGAAGAGAGCACAGGCTGTTCAAAGGCCCTGGGGCAGGACTGTACCTGGCATGTTGGAGGAGCAGGGAGGAGGCCCATATGGCTGGAGCAGAGTGAGGGAGGGGGAGAGAGGGAGGAGGTGAGGGGCTGGGGGGATAGGTTGTACAGGGCCTTGTGGGAGGGCTTGGGCTTTTACCCTGAGAGAGCTGGGAGCCCTGAGGGCTGTGGGCAGACAAGGGTAGAACTCACGTAACCACAGGTGCCTCTGGCTTCTGCAAGGGGGGTGGCCTGTGGGCAGCAGGGCCCAGTGCTGTGGGTGGGGGTGGGAGGCTGCCCTGGTCCCAGTGAGTGATGATGGGGGCTGGCCGGGCTGAGGCAGTAGAGGGGAAAAGAGTGGGTGGGTGCGGGAGATTTGGGGCTTGCTGTTGCATGGATGTGGGGAGGGACCGAGAACCCCTTTCTCTGGGGGCAGGTAGTGCTATGGTTAAGAGTGTGGGGTCTGGATCAGATAACCTTGGCCATGTCCCAGCTGTGCCATGCTGGGCGCATCACTCACCCACTCCAGGCCTCGACTTCCTCACCTGTAAAATGGTGAGAAGAACCCCCTCGCCTGCCCTACCAGTACTCTCTGTAAATCCCCATAACGCGGGGCTCGGAACACGATAGATGCTCCATAAGTGTTTGCTGTTATTTCCCTTTGAAGATCTAATTCCCAGGCTGAGGGGGTGGGGAGCGGGGAACGAGGCACAGATTGGGAGGCAAATTCCTCGGGGTCACCCAGTAAAACCCTGGTCCCCTCGCTGTGCTTCTCCATCAGTTTCTCATGACCCGTCCCCCCGGGAACCCATGCCACTCTGCCACTGATTCAGCCATTCTTGAGCCGTGACTCACTAGGATTGTGGTGTGCTCTGACCCCAGGGCCTTCCCTTGGGACCTGTTTCCCGCCTTTGTCTTCTTCAAGTTCATTGGCCAGGTCTTCCATTCCCAGCAGCATTTGGCACAGCCCTGCCTGCCTTCAGCATGGCATCTCTCAGTGGTGGCGCCCTGCAGACCTGCCTTTCTGGCCCTGCCCCATTTGGGGACCCCTGTGTCCTCCCAGGCAGGGCCTCTGTGAGGGGCAGTGAGTGGGGGAATTCTAGGTGGGGCTCAGCCTGGGATAAAGGAGGGCTCCCAGAAACCCCAGTGAAGGGCTGGGGTCCCTATCTTCTGCTCTCAGATGGAGGACACCGAGGGTAGAGACCAGATCTTTTTGTCCTCCCTAAAGTGGAGCCCTGAGGGCCAAACTATCCTTCCCTCTGTCTCCCAAAACTGGGTCCCAAGAGCAGGACCTGCCTCTCTAGTTCCCCAATTGGGGCTGAGAGCAGATGGCCCACCTGCCCCCAGGCCTGCCGAGGACTCTGTGGGCGGCCAGCCCCCCAGCTCCAGCCTGAACTCCCCAGGAGCCTCCAGCCCCCTAATGACTCGCTGGGTATAAACAATACTTTAACTTCCCTGGAATGGGCTGGGCATCATGGAGAAAGCAGTCCCATCTTTCCCATTCCTAATTACCAGTCACTGCTTCCGATTTGCCTCCTGGCGGCCCAATTTCCAAACAGTGATTAAAATTAGTTCCTCAGGAGCACCCCCTCCCCATCTGGGCCTGGAGCCCCAGGGACCTGCCTTGTCCCCCATGCAAGGCCTTGCTTCTGTCACTTGGTCTCCTCTCTGGCTCCCCTAGTGGCCTGGGAACAGGACAGCCCCTTTCTGGGTATCCACTTGTTTCTCCTCAAAACGTCTATTCAGACTGTGTGGTCTCATAGACAGATGGCACATTGTGGCCACTCAATAAATGTCAGCAGGAGGCCATATAACCACATACCTGGGTTCAAATGCTGGCTGTGTCCTTCTGTGCTGTGTGACCTTGGCTAAGTGACTTAACCTCTCTGAATTTCAGTTTTTCCATCTGTACAACAGCAGTGATGGTGCTGCTTTCTGCATCATCTGGTTGGTGTGGGCAGGAAAGGAGTTCATATGTGGGTGAAGGGCGTGGCTCAGCTTGGTGCATGCCGGTGCACGCGTGGTAGGGGCTTCACAAATCTTAGCTGACGTCCCTGCTCTGCTGGGCTGCTTCGGGATGGATGTGGCTGAGGTACTCTGAGTACCGTTGTCTTCAGAGACGCTCAGCATTAGTTGAGTGCTGGCTGCATGCCTATCTCTGTGCCAAGCTCTTGACGCGTAGTCCTGGTCGTGGCTTAGCCCCCAGCCGTGTTGGTGCTCAGGCAGTCTAAACTCAGCATATGCTTGCAACAAACATATCCCAGAGACTGTCCCTCGGACATCCATTTAGCCAGTGTTTGTTAAGCACCTACTATGTGCCAGACCCGCTGCCATTGTGGAGCTGACAAGTCCAGAGAGGGGGAGGATGTAACCCAAGGCTGCACAGCAGTCAGTGTGGTTTATTAAGCACCTACTAGGCACACCTCATTTACCCCTTGTGATAACCACATGGTGGTAGTTACCATGACAGGGGAACAGGGAGGAGGGTGGAGGGTGGAGGAGGAGGCACTGGCTGCCTCCAGACTGAGGAGAGAGGAGTTAACTGGCATCGAGAGGGCATTGGGGTGCAAGGGGGTCTCTCCACAGCTCCCCATGCTCAGGGCTCCAGGGACACCCTCTGGCCGCTCAGCCAAGTTCCTAGACAGCTCCAGAGCCCGGCTGGGCTGTGACGGGGGTGACGGAGGCAGCTGGAGGAGGCAGCTGTAAGCAGAGCCGGTAACTAGACCTGGATAGTGCAGGGGCCTGCCTGCCAGGCCAGGTTACTTGATCTCCTTGGGGACGCCAGGCCCCGGGGCTGGAATCCTAGGGTGGCTGGACTGACAGGAGCTCCTTCTATGGAACTGACGATGGGCATCTCACCCCCATCTTTGCCATGGCAGATGGAAAAGTGGCTTCTGAGCCTGGCCTGGAGTCACTGAGTTCCTGTCATGATAGAGGCCCTGAGAGTGCCAGCTGCTGGCCCAAGGTCACCCAGCAAGGTCATTTCACATAGAGTGAACATGTGGACCAGGCCCCATTCTAATGCCTTATTTTACAGAAGGGGAACCCCTCTTGTCTAGCAGCAAAGCGGGCGGCGATCCCAGGAGTCCTCCCTCCACCTGACGGGACCTTCTTGCTTTCCCTTCAGTGATCCCTGTCACTGTGCTCTACTCAGGGGGGTCCGGCCCTTCATCCAGAGCAGGGCTGTCTAAAACAGCGGCCGCTGGCCACGCATGGCTGTGAACCACCTTTCCAACGTGGCCACTGGGAAATTGAAAAGTACTCGTGTGTGTGCTTTTCCTTTGGGTGTTGCTGGGCTGCACTATGTCCTTCTACCTGCACAGCCACGTTTTAGGGTTGGATTTATACTCAACCACAGTTTATAGATGGGGAAACTGAGGTTCGGAGAGGGGAAGAGAACTTTGGAGGTCTTGTGGCTGATAAGAGGCAGAACTGGGATTTGAACCTAGACCATGAATTTCAGGGACTAGGCTGCGAACCTAGGGCTCTTTGGCTAGCACTGTTATCTGTCCAGCCCTCATTCTGGGCCTCAGTTTCCCCAGCCTGCCAGAGAGATTGGGCTGAGCTGGGCAGGGCAGGAGGGTGGGTAGACAGCCTGGTCAACAGTTCATTGGGGTCCTTGGAGACTGACACCCAGAAAGTCGTCAGTGGCGGGGTGCAGACAGAAGCTTCCTGGGTGTGTCCGTGTGTATGCTCGGACACGCAGGCGTGGGCACACTCACCTGTGGGCCGCCCACCCCTGCTGGGGCACATGGTGGTTCTGTGGCTGCAGCCATGGACATAGGAGGACACACAGACGCCGTCATGTGCAGTGGACATCGGGGCCCGTGGGCCTGCGTGGCAGAAACCCGCCCACCTGCGGACGCCTGCGCATGTCGTGGAGGTGACAAGCAAAGTCGAACCAGGCAAGAGGTCTGATCTGGGGTCGACTCCCGGTGCTGACACTTATGTCAACCACATGTAGCAAGCCATCACTGAACACCAGTGGCGTGCCAAACATTTTGGGGACACGGCACTGGCCCGGACACCCCAGGCCGCTTTCACAGGGCTCACATTCCAGGGGCAGACAGGCCCTGATGAGTTGTTACATGGGTGCTTATTTCATCCGGGGGAATCAGTGCATAAGCCGATTCTGTGAACTATTGTGCAGACAGGCATCTGCGTTGCTAGAATGCCGGCTCTGGTCGGGCGGCTCTGGGTGGGGCACGGGACTCTGCATTCCCATAGCTCTCAAGTGAGGCCGAAGCTGCTGGCCCAAGAACCACACTTGGAGAAGCAAAAGGTCTAAAGGACCCTTTGAGAGTGTGACGCCGGGTGGGGAGGACATGGGGAAGGAGAGGCTACCGGAGTCCAGGGTGGTGGGGGTGGGGGACTCTCTGAGGCAGCATTTCAGCACAGATCTGAAATAAAGAGGGAACCTTGTGGGTATCTGAAAGAAGAGGCTTTCAGGTGTGGGGGACCAGCTCGGGCAAAAGTCCTGGGGTAGCACTGTGCCTGGCCTGATAGAGGAACGGCACGGAGGCCGTGTGGCTGGAACCGAGTGAGCGAGGAGGAGAGAGGGAGAGCATGAGGGCAGGGAGGGAAGATGAGGGCAGGTCATGCGGGGCCTTGTGGGTTCCCTGGGGAAGGACTTGGGCTGTTACCCCAAAGGAGGTGGGAGTCTGGGAGGGCTGTGGGCAGACTGGTGACATGGTCCAGACGTGGGTGCCCACATGGGCCCTCTGGTGGCTGCTGCAGGGAAAACAGGCTGGGAGGAGCAAGAGCAGGAGCCAGGGGACCAGGGTGGAGGGTTCTGGACTGGTCCACGTGGGAGATGGCAGGGACTGACCAGGCAGCAGACTGGGAAGGGGTGAGAATTCTGGATAAATCTGAAGACAGAGCCCACAGGACTTCCTGGCGATGGATGTGAGTGTGAGGGGAGGGGTGTGGGGAGCTGGGGAGCGACTCCTGGCGTGGCCTGAGCCCTTGGCAGAAGCAGGCAGGACCCAGGAAGCACTGGCTGGGTCCGGGAACATCGGCCGTAAGTCAGCAGTTCCATCCGCTGTTTCTGTTCAGCACCTGCCAGTGAAAACCCTGACAGAATTTAAGTTTTATCTGTTGTTCATCTTTGGACTTACCAACCGATACTAAAATTTATACTGAAGCCCTGGGTTCCACAAGTAACACCGGACAGCCTGGCCGTAAGAGTGGGAAGAACATTCCAGAAGGAAATGCAAACCTGTGATAAACTTACAGTAACGAAGACGGTGGAAGACCTGGGAAGTCGGCCCTGGGGACACCTGACAAGGGGAGGAAATGAAGTAAGGCGGCCTTGAGGAATTTCCCTGCCTGCCTCATCCACACAGTGGGACCGCCTGCCGCTACTCAGAGTGGCACTTAAGGGCTCAAGCTGAGAGGCCCAGCCACAGCCTGAACCCTTCTAGGTGGGAGCCGCCACTTTATCAATTTATGATTGTCCCGCTCCCCCATGGGCATGTCCCAGGATTGCAAGCAGGAAGCTTACCCCCTCCACAGACACAGACATGTGGGTGCATGGGTGCCCTGCATGCCGTGGAGTGCACAGGCTGGCCACACATTTCCCTGCCTGGTGGCAGCTCCCGGGGGCCAGGTGCTGGGGCAGGTGGTGGGGTGGCTTCCAGGCAGGCAGGCGCCGGGCGGCTGCTAGCAGAGGCGCCTCGAGTTTCATGGAGAGAAGCAGATGGTTGTAGGGGAGCTGGGGGAGGTGCTGAGGCCTTTGGTCATCCCAGGTGGGTTGGCCCTGAAGTGGCCCAGACTCCCCAACAAGAACATGTGGGGTTCAGTTGTGTAATGTTGTCAAAATAACTAACGTGAAAAGACACAGTGGCACTTCACACTCATCGGGATAACAACTATCAAAAAAAAAAAAAACAGACAATAAGAAGCGATGGCCAGGGTGTGGAGAAACGGGAACCCTGGTACTACTGGTGGGAATGTGAACTGGTGCAGTGACTGTGGAAAACAGTGTGGCAATTTCTAAAACAAAACAAAAAAAAAGAGCCAGCCTGGCTGGTGTAGCTCAGTGGATTGAGCGCAGGCTGGGAATCAAGCGGTCCCGGTTCGATTCCCAGTCAGGGCACATGCCTGGGTTGCAGGCCAGGTCCCTAGTGGGGGCCACATGAGAGGCAACCACACATTGCTGTTTTTCTCCCTCTCTTTCTCCCTCCCCTCTCTCTAAAAATACATAAATAAAATCTTTAAAAAAAAAAGTATGATGCACTAACTTCTTTTTTTTATCTTTTTTTTTTATAGATTTTATTTATTTATTTTTAGAGAGAGGGGAAGGGAGGGAGACAGAGAGGGAGAGAAACAGCAATGCATGGTTGCCTCTCACATGGCCCTCACTGGGGACCTGGCCTGCAACTCAGGCATGTGCCCTGACTGGGAATCGAACCGGGACCCTTTGGTTCCCAGCCTGCGCTCAATCCACTGAGCTACACCAGCCAGGGTATAATGTACTAACTTCTTAAAAAAAAAAAAAAAGAGCCAGCCCTGACTGGCTGCCTGGTGTGGCGCGGTAGGGTGGGCCTTGTCCCGCAAACGGAAAGGTGGCCTGTTGGTTCTCTGTCGGGGCACGTGCCTGGGTCGTGGGCCAGGCCCTCGGCTGTGTTAGGAGAGGCGGCTGTGTTAGGAGAGGCGGTATTTCTCTCCCTCTCTTTCTCTCTCCTTTCCCCCCTCTCTAAAAATACATAAAAATAAAATCTTAAAAAACAACATAGAATTACATTATGATCTAGCAGTTTTACTTCTGTGCACCACAATGCGGTCCATCCACACTCTGTAATATTGTTCAGCCTTAACAAGGAAGGAGGTTCTGGCCCCAGCTACAATGTGGATGAACCTAGAGGACGTTATGCTCAGTGAGAGGACACTGTGTGAGTCCCCATATGAGGTCCCTGGAGGAGTCAGACCCACAGAGACAGGAAGTAGTTGGTGGGGGCCATGGGCAGGGGGAGGGGGTGGGAGTCAGTGTTCAATGCAGATAGGTTCAGTGCGGGAAGGTAGGACAGTCCTGGAGATGGAGGGTGGGGCTGGCTGCCGGACAGTGTGAGTGTTCTGAATGCCGCTGAGCTATGCACTGAAAAGTAGTTAAGATAGTAAATTTGATGTTATAAATATGTCGCCACAATGTGAAGAATGATTTTTTAAAAAGGCACAGAGCGAACAGAGCCCCCAGAGGTCAGGGTTACCTGTGCTGGTGTGGGAGGGAGCCGGGTGGGGCAGGCAGGCAGGGGCGAGGCCTGAATAGCCGGGCAGCCGCTGGGGTCTGGATCTTGGATCCAGGGGAAGTACGAATCAGGGGAGGAGCTGGGGAAGGAAACTCTTAAGGAAAGAACGCCAAATCTGTGCACACGTGGGATCCAGGCATCCTCCGAGTCACAAATCCTGGAAGTTCAGGGTCATGGAGAGGAAGTCCTGGTGCTTCATGCAAGGCCTTCCTGTTTTGGCCCTGAAGACCAGGAGGCAGCCACTCCAGGGCCAAAGTTCGTCATCACCTCCACCTCCGGGAGCTCGGAATTTCCTATGAGGCCGGGGCAGGGCTGAGAGATGTCCTTGCTACTGCAATGGGGGACCTGAGGCATGGAGCTTGCTGGGACTTCTCAGAAGGACAAGGATGTGGCTTTCTTATTCAGGACCTCCGAGCTGCACCCCTTTCTGGAAGGGGTGTGGAGGGCTAGGTTCCAGAGGGTGAGTCTACAAACACTTCCATCAACAGGTCATCACTTAATTGGGGGGCTGTCTCCACTCTACACACCTTGAAGGTTCTTTAAATTCCCTTGAGTAGGAGTGAGAAGCAGGCCCCCCCAAGAGGTAGTGAGGCACCTGTCACAGGGGTACAGGAGCAGGGGACAGAAAAGCTGGACTCCAGAAGGAAGTCAGACTTGCCGGGGTCCCTCGCCAGTCAGAATATCCTCTGATTCTAAAGTATCGCAGTTCTCAGATTGTGGTTTATAAAATACCAAGAGCCTTTGAATTTTTTCGAGCCTTCCACTTTAAGGTAGTTATGTTTTAACTCTATCTTTTGAGATTAATTTTTAACATCTTTTGAAATGTTGTATCTATTATCATTATTAGTAAAAATTATTTAATATTAAAATTATTTAAATATTCTTATTAATTTTTTGTTAGAAACAGTTTCCTGGGCTTTCACTAATATGTGGTAAGAAAGTTGCTCTGCTAATTAAACAAGTGCGGGTATTGTTATTGTTAGTGCCATAATTGTTAGTTTAAATTATTATCCCAACAGGGAATGTTTCTGAGAATGGAAGGTCCCTGCCGCTGCGGCTTGTGAGCGCCATCTGGCGGCGGATGCAGGCCACGCCACTCACTGCCCCACCTCTCACCCGCAGGTGTCTCCCCCGTCACCCCGACCTCGCCATGCGGACCCCGCGAGTGCCCCCTCCCCGCCCGGCCCTATTGCTTCTGCTGCTGCTACTGGGGGGTGCCCACGGACTCTTCCCCGAGGAGCCGCCGCCGCTCAGTGTGGCCCCCAGGGACTGTGAGTGGGAATCCTGGGGGAGGGGCATCCCAAGGGAGGATCTTGCCCCCCAACTGAGCCTGCTGTCCCCACTCCCCCAGGGGTTCACTAGGCCGGGCTCACCCCGGCCCTGAATTGCACTCCCCTCTCTCCCTCCCCCAGACCTAAACCACTACCCCGTGTTCGTGGGCAGTGGGCCAGGGCGCCTGACCGCCACAGACATCGCCGACGACCTCCACATCCAGCGGGTCCTGCGGGTCAACAGGACACTGTTCATCGGGGACAGGTATGGAGCCCGTCCGGCAGGGTGCGCAGACTGAAGGGAGCAGGCAGGGGCTTTTGGGGGAGTTTTCATGATGGGGTCTGTTGTTTGGCTGGAATGTGAATGGTGTACTGGGGGTGGTGCTTTTAAGGGTGCTGAACTCTGGGTGTGCTTGGAGCCGGGTGCCTACTAATGGTGTGGTAGTGGATGGGGACAACTGTTTGGTCAGAATTCAGGGGGTGCCTCCAGATTCAAAACCTAACTAATGAGGAGTCAGCCATGAGAAAATCTGGTGGAGAGGGAGACATCCAGGGAGAGGGCAGACCACGTGCAAAGGCCAGGATTGTGCCTGGCGTGTTAGAGGAACAGCAGGAAGCCCCGGTGGCTGGAACAGAGTGAGTAAGGGCGAGAAGGGGAGGAAGTGAGAATGGGGAGGGGACAGAAGCAGGTCGTTCAGAGCCCCCTGGGTTGAGGGGAAGACTTAGGTTTTCACCTGGAGGGAGGTGGGAGCCCGGGAGAGCTAAAGGTAAGGTAAAGGGAGGAAACCTGATTCAGGTGCTCACAGTTGCCCTCTGGTGGCTTCTTTGGGGAGAACAGACTGTTCGCAGGGGTCAGGGAGAGCAAGTTGGAGGGGACTGAGCTGGTCCAGGTGGGAGATGATTGGGCGGGAAAAGGGTGGTGGCCATGGAGGGGGTGAGAAGTAGGTGAATTCCCAGTGGACACTAAAGGCAGAGGAGACGGTGTTGGCTGATGTGTTGGATGTGGGAAGGAAGAGAAGAAAGGAGTTGAGGGTGACTTCCAAGTTGTGGTGTGCACGCCCAGAACAGAGCTGGAGAGGAAGGTCAGAGGTGGAAGACAAGGGAAGGGAGGTAGCAAGTTGGGGGAATAGTCAGGCTCAGAATGGCCAGACTGAGTGTGAAATGCCTGTGAGCCCTCCGCATGGTGATGTAAGGGGCGGCTGGACCCCGAATCTGGAGCTCAGAGAAGGCCCAAGCTAGCGACAGGACCGCGGGCATTGTCATGAAGGTGTAATCAGTATTGGCGTGGACAAGGCCATCCAGGAGGGGTGTGGATGGGGGAGGGAAGAGGCCAGAGTCTGAGAGGTAGGAAGGAGGCCTGGTGAGTTTGGGGGATGGGGGTCCTTGTGAGAACTTAGTTCCAGCGGCAGGCGGGGTGGGGGGGGAGCAGACCTGTGGTGCTCAGACACTGGAGGGGGCAGGAAGACAGAGAAGTTACTGCTGTACTTAGTGCTATTTGGTCAGTGACCTTGACCAGGGCAGGTTTCCACGACATGGGGCAAAGGGGGTGAGCCCAGGGTAAACGAGAGGTGCCAAGTGGGGCACCTCATGTAAGACATTGGACAGTTCACTGTGTTGGGGTGGCCCCAGGCCACTGGGTATGCAAGCCCGTGAGGCTCGTTAGACATGTGGATGCGCTAGAACTTGTGAGTCTTTTTAGGGCAAGAGGAGACGTAGGAGGCCACACGCGTGAATGTGAGGGCATGTTCGGTGTTGGACTTGCTCATGGCAGAGGCGTTGTCATGCCCTGCATGTTACATGTTGGACACCACGTCTGCCACCAGGAGAGCGGGACATGGTGGGGGTGGAGGCCTTCAGTCTCACTAACTGCACCCCTCCCTCAGGGACAACTTGTACCGGGTAGAGCTGGAGCCCCCTACCTCCACGGAGCTTCGGTACCAGAAGGTGAGCAGGGGGCCCAGGCCGGAGGGGAGGCGGCACGCTTAGGGCCCGCACCAGAGGGGCTGACACTGCCCTGGGGTTTTGGGCCTACCTGGCGGGGGTTCCTAGGGCTGCTGGGTGCCCCTCATCAGCTCCCTGTGCCCCCAGAAGCTGACCTGGCGCTCCAACCCCAGTGACATCAACGTGTGTCGGATGAAGGGCAAGCAGGAGGTGAGTGGGCCCTGGTCACGCACCCAATCTGCTACGACCACGCCCCAAGACACGCCTCAATGCAGCCTGCCCACCCAAAACAAAAATCTTCCTCTCCCTTCATCCCAGACCTGGACCCTGGTGGTGTTATTGCTATGCCCAGAGCCTGGCCAGGACCCCCAAATGGTCCTCAGTCACGACCACGTCCCTAGACTAGGTCTTGCCATAGCTCCGCCCCTTCAATGGCCGCCAACAGGGAATACCCCTGTCCTGGCCCCTCCCTTAGCCATGGCCGAGCCCCCATCCAGATCTCTTTTAGGTGTGCCCCGCCCTCCACGTGAGACTTAGATACGCCCAAACCCCTGCTAGCCTTGTAAATCCTCACCTCAGTCCTGGCTCTCCCTCTGCTCTAGCCACGCCCTATTACGTCCCACAGCCATGACCACGCCCCCACACGTGACACACCCACTTCTGCATCTCTCTTACCTCCCCACCCCAGGGCGAATGTCGAAACTTTGTAAAGGTGCTGCTACTTCGGGACGAATCCACCCTCTTCGTGTGCGGTTCCAATGCCTTCAACCCCGTGTGTGCCAACTACAGCGTGAGTCTCCGCCCTTCCAAACCTTGGTCGCCCAGGTCCAACCTCCGTACCTCTGCTCACCGGCCCTCCATTGGCCGTGCCGTTTCCTGATCCCATGTAACCTTACACAGGAAGCCTTAGTGGATATGCCCTGCCCACCTCCTCACCCAGAGCTCAAGAGGCCCCCAGAGGAGGCCTGTATGGGATCAGGGAAGCCCTAGTTACTTTGCCTGTGATCCAGTTACAGGATTAACTAGAATCGACTGATAGACCCATTTACAGATCAGCAAACTGAGCCCCAGAGAGGTTAGGTGACTGGTCCAGTCACATGGCATCCAAGGTAGAGACAGAATTCCCCTCAGAGTGGAGGTATGGGGGCGAGGGGGCTGCCAGGCATGGCCAGGAGCTGTCACCCAGACCCTGTTCCCCTGCAGATAGACACACTACAGCCTCTTGGGGACAACATCAGTGGCATGGCCCGCTGCCCATACGACCCCAAACACGCCAACGTCGCCCTCTTTTCTGGTGAGTGCACCGCCACGGCCCAACTCTGCCCGTCTGATGGGGCCCCAGCCCCAAGCAAGGCACAGCATCTTCCACTCTTGGAGTTGGGGTCATTTAGAAGCAGCTGGGAGACTGTCTCTTCAGCTGCGGAACAGGCAGAATCTCAGCCTGGGGTCAGGGCTCAGTGGGAGCAGGGGCTGAGCTTGGGCTCAGCCTAGAGACAGGGCTCACTTTGTCTCCGGGAGGTGGACTGAGAGCCTCGGCAGACGAAGCACCGACCCGCACTGCCGCTGGCCTCTGCAGTCGCCAGTCTCTCACCTCCTTCCCCGCCGCCCCCATGCAGAGGGGATGCTCTTCACAGCCACCGTTACCGACTTCCTAGCCATCGATGCCGTCATCTACCGCAGCCTCGGGGACCGGCCCACTCTGCGCACAGTGAAACACGACTCCAAGTGGTTTAAAGGTGGGATGGACACTCACTGAATCCCCAACACCATGCCACCATAATAAGAGTCCCAGAGGAGTCAGGGAGGGGACTCCCATCTCATCTTTGGAAGCTACTGGCCTCTTTAAAGACAAAGCTAGAGGAAAGACTGAAGTCAGATCTAAAGTAGAACTTGCTGGGAATGGGTGGCTGGGAAGCCCAAAATGGAACTACAAGATGGGTATTTCGTAGGAGCTCAGCTCTTTAACACATGAGGGAGGAAGGTGACAAAAATAGTAGATGCTGCTGTTTGTGGAGGGTAGACACCGTGATTTTAAGATTCTGAAACTCACCCCTGCCCTGAAAAGCCCAAAATTTGAGTCTGTTTTCTTTTGCCTGGGTAATCAGCTGATATCCCCCCTTCACCATAAAAGCAGCCACCTAGGCTGATGTGTTCTCAGCTCCAGAAGCACCCTTTCTCACGTCAGGGGCCGGGCTCTGCCCCCTCCTCTCCTACAGAGCCCTACTTTGTGCACGCCGTGGAGTGGGGCAGCCACGTCTACTTCTTCTTCCGGGAGATCGCGATGGAGTTTAACTACCTGGAGAAGGTAAAACCCTACTCTCCCCTCCCAGAGAGGCGCAGGCAGTGGGGCGTGGAGCTGAGAGGCATCCATTCATGCACACATCCATCCACTGATTATCTTTTTCATTATCTCCATCTCCTTCAAAGCATTCACTTACCCATCCATCCATCCACTAACCCACCCACCCACTCATCCCTCATCCCTCTACCTACCCATCCCTTCCAGCAGCCAGACAGTTCGGTGTACAGACTGCCTTGAGCCAGTCACTTCCCTTTTTCTGTGCCTCAGTTTTCCCATCTATACAATGGGGATATCAGTAGGCCCGCCTTTGTAGAGCTTTGGGGGAAAGTAAGAGATGATGAGAATCCAGTGCCAGGTTCATAGTGAACAATCCATAAGTGTAAGTGACTATGATTATGGTTGTCACCTTGCTGTGACCCTCACTGTCATCCCTACATTTCCACTGGACAATCGGTGCCCAGGGGGTACAGTGGCTGGCAGGGACCCCACAGTGAGCTGGGGTCAAGCTCCTCCATCCCAGCCTGAGTGGTGAGCGGCGTGACCTTGGGGACACAGGGCTCAGGCCTGTCTGCCCACTGTCATGCCAGGTGGTAGTGTCGCGTGTGGCCCGGGTGTGCAAGAATGACGTAGGAGGCTCCCCGCGCGTGCTGGAGAAACAGTGGACGTCCTTCCTGAAGGCGCGGCTCAACTGCTCCGTGCCCGGGGACTCCCACTTCTACTTCAACGTGCTGCAGGCCGTCACAGGCGTGGTCAGCCTGGGGGGCCGGCCCCTGGTCCTTGCCATCTTCTCCACCCCCAGCAACAGGTCAGTGGTTGTCGACAAGGTGGACAGAGGGTGCTGGGTGGACGTGAGTGGAGAGGCCCCACACGCACTCATTGCCTATTCCCTGGGGCCCCGGACCATGACAGAACAAGCCCACGCGGACCCTCTGAGGCCCGTGGGTCACAACTGGGCAGAGGGGGGACATCGGCATCCACTGCCTTGAAAGGAGGGGGTCAGAGAGAGCTACCTGGAGAAGGGGACATTGGAACTAGGCTTCCGAGGGTGTGAGAGGGAGGAAAAGGGGAGAGTGTGCCAAGCTGTAGGAACAGCGTGTGCAAGGCTGCGATGAACTTGGTGTGTTTAAACAGTAGGGAGGAGCCCGTGTGGCCAGACTGGAGGGAGCAAAGGGGAAGGTGGGCAGTGTGAGGGCAGGGAGGTGATGGTCCAAGGAAGGGCCTGGGTTTTACCCTGGGAGACGAGAGAGCCGTGGGAGAGTGAGGAGCTGAGGAAGGGATGGGCTGTGAGGGGGCAAGGGTGGTGTCTGGGGGACGGAACGTTCAGGCCGGCGGCAGGGAAGGCCAGGACACGGTTGGTGTGGAGGATACATGCTCCCGTTTGAGCACTGTTCAGGAGGCAGAGCAACTGGATGGGGCAGTGGGTGGCATCTCTGGCCCAAGGAACTGAACATCTGACAGCTCCAGAGGACAAGGACCCCTCCACACAGGTGCCCAAGGCTCACTGCTCCCTTTCATCTGACCTCTCCAGCATCCCGGGCTCTGCCGTCTGCGCCTTTGACATGACACAGGTGGCTGCCGTGTTTGAAGGCCGTTTCCGGGAGCAAAAGTCCCCCGAGTCTATCTGGACTCCTGTGCCGGAGGATCAGGTGCCGCGGCCCCGGTGAGAGTCCCCTCCTTCCTGAGACAGGTACCGGGTGGGGTGCTGTCCCCATGAGTGTGGGCCAGGGACTCCCAGGCGGTTGTTTAGCTGTTGCCACGTTCAGCCATCCCCACTATGCAGATAAGGGAAACTGAGGCCCTGGGGGCAGGGCAGTGGGTCTCCTAGAGAATCGGAGGCCCTACATGGGGACCCCCAAACCGCCCTGACCACCCCGTCCTCCCTGCAGGCCTGGGTGCTGTGCAGCTCCCGGCATGCAGTACAATGCCTCCAGCGCCTTCCCTGATGAGATCCTCAGCTTTGTCAAGACCCACCCGCTGATGGACGAGGCGGTGCCCTCACTGGGCCACGCACCCTGGATAGTACGGACTCTGACACGGTCAGTCCCCGAGCGTGGCTGGATGAAGATGAAGGCCCAGGAGAGGGTGGCAGGTGGCAGGAGGGAGGACCTGAGGGGAGGACAGAGAGCAGAGGTGGAGACAGTATGCACTCAGTTCTGGGACGGACCGGAGACACAAAGACACAGAGGGATGTCAACAGAGCTAGAGAAGAAGACAGAGAGAGAGACAGAGGGAGGGAGACAGAGAGGGACAGAAAGACCTAGAGATTGGTGAGAGAAGCGAGCCCAAGGGGGAGCCCAGTTCGGGGTGTTTTGGAGGAGGGAGACGCGGGCCTGTGTAACCACACCTGTGCCCGCGTTGCCCATTGTGGGTGGCATCTCTGTGTCTGCCCTGTGGGGGGCGGGGCCAGGCTGACCCCTCCTGCCCTCGCCACAGGCACCAGCTGACTCGAGTGGCCGTGGATGTAGGCGCCGGCCCCTGGGGCAACCAGACCGTCGTCTTCCTGGGCTCCGAGGTGGGCACCGTCCTCAAGTTCCTCATCTGGCCCAATGCCAGTGCCGCGGGCACCTCTGGACCCAGTGTCTTCCTTGAGGAGTTCGAGACCTACCGGCCAGACAGGTGGGGCCCAGCAGAGGCCAGCAGTCGGGGCAGTGGGCAGGGAGATGGGACACAACCCTTGAGTCTTACTAATCCGCTCACCTCCAGGTGTGGACGGTCAGGCGGCAGCGAGATGGGGCAGCGGCTGCTGAGCCTGGAGTTGGATGCGGCCTCGGGGGGCCTGCTGGCGGCCTTTCCCCGCTGTGTGGTCCGTGTGCCCGTGGCCCGCTGCCAGCAGTACTCAGGGTGCATGAAGTGAGTGCCCTGGGCCCACGGCGGGGGTGCCCGGGGGCCGAGGGGAGAGGAGCACGGCAAGAGGGGACGAGCTGAGTTTGAGTTAAGGGCCCGACAGCGTCCTGACTTGGAAGATGAGCGAGGCAGAAGGCAGAGCATCTGCAAAGGCCCTGGGGTTTTAGAGGAATAGCGAGACGCCTCTCCGTGCGGCTGGAGAGGAGTCAGCGGAGAAGGAGGGGAGGGCAGGGGGAGGGCGGGGGCAGGTCGTGCAGGGCCCTGTCGGCCACGGGGCTCCTGCCCTGAGGGAGGTGGGAGCCCTGCAGGGTGGTGGGCAGAGGAAGACATTTTTAGAAGCGGCAGGAGCAGAAGCTGGGGACCAGGGAGGTGGTTCTAATGGGGCGGGGGAGATCAGATGCAGAGTTCTGGCGCCCCCCGAACTCCGTGTGAGCCCTCCTCGCTGAGGAACCTGCCACAGCCGCCGCCCTGACAGCAGCGATGCCCGAGCACAGAGCCCCCGCTGAGCGCCCAGCCCGCTTTGCTGCTCTGGTGAAAGTGAACTTCCCTGGGCCTCAGTTTTCTTATCTGTAAAATGGAGAACAAACAACGCCCACTGCAGAAATTTGTGGCCAGGATGCCCGAGGCTCCCGAGCTGATAAGCAGGAGGAGGCGCCGCGTGGGAGGCTGTGGTTGACGCCCTGCCGACCCCCCCCCGCCCCCCCGCCGTTTGCTCTAGGAACTGCATCGGCAGCCAGGACCCCTACTGCGGCTGGGCCCCTGACGGCTCCTGTATCTTCCTCAGCCCTGGCACCAGGTATGGGGAGAAGAGAACGGGGCGGGGGGTGCCCGGCCCCCCGGTGATCAGGCTCCCTGCCCCACATCGGGCTCCGTGAGAGGAGTGTCTGCTCACTGTCTGTCCTACCCCCGTTAGGGCCACCTTTGAGCAGGACGTGTCCGGGTCCAGCACTTCAGGCTTAGGGGACTGCACAGGTAAGTGGGGGAAAGGGAGGAGGGCTGGGGACCCTCCCCTGGGGCTCCCATGCCCTTGGCTGCCCGTGTCCAGATGGGTGGGGGGCTAGCCTTGCAAGGGCAGGGCGTCCCACTTCCAGGTAGGGAGGTAGGCGAGAGACAGAGAGAGGCCAAGAGACAGATAAATGGACAAACTGAGGGGACAGACAGATGCCAGGGGACAGACAGATGTATGGACGGGCATTGAAAGAGACAGACAGACAATGGGACACAACAGATGCTGGAGACAAATGGACAGGCGACTTTAAAGGGACAAATGGACGGCAGGCTTTAAAGGGAGAGAGACATCACAGGACAGCCGGAGGAGCAGACTTTGGAGGACAAACTGACCCCAGAGAAACAGAGACTCTGAGAGATGGACAGGCTTTGGAAGGACAGACAGTTGGGCAGACAGGCCTAAGGTGGCCAGAGGTGTGGAAGGACTGTCCCTGGCCAGCCCCTCTCACACGGCCCTCTCGGCCAGGACTCCTGCGGGCCAGCCTCTCGGAGGAGCGCGCCGGGCTGGTATCAGTGAACCTGCTGGTGACGTCATCCGTGGCGGCTTTTGTGGTGGGTGCTGTGGTGTCGGGCTTCAGCGTGGGCTGGTATGTGGGCCTCCGAGAGCGGCGCGAGCTGGCCCGCCGCAAGGACAAGGAGGCCATCCTGGCCCACGGGGGCAGCGAGGCTGTGCTGAGCGTGAGCCGGCTGGGCGAGCGCCGGGCAGGTGGTCCTGGGGGCCGGGGTGGGGGTGGCAGTGTCGCTGGGGGACCCCCGGAGGCCCTGCTGGCCCCCTTAATGCAGAACGGGTGGGTCAAGACCACACTGCTGCAGGGGGGTCCCCATGACCTGGACTCAGGGCTGCTGCCCACACCCGAGCAGACGCCACTGCCCCAGAAGCGCCTGCCCACCCCCCACCCCCACCCCCTAGGCCCCCGTGCCTGGGAGCACAGCCACCCCCTGCTTCCAGCCTCTGCCTCTTCCTCCCTGCTGCTGCTGGCCCCTGCCCGGGTCCCGGAGCAGCCCCCTGTGCCCAGCCGGGCCTCCCACGGCGACTTCCCGCTCACGCCCCATGCCAGCCCAGACCGTCGGCGCGTGGTGTCAGCACCCACAGGCCCCTTGGACCCAAACACAGCAGCCTCCGACAGCCTCCCTCGGCCCTGGAGCCCCACACCCACCGGCAGCCTGCGGAGGTCAGGCCCCCAGGCCCCAGCAGCCGCCGCCCTGCGTCGCACGCACACGTTCAACAGCGGCGAGGGCCGGCCAGGTGACCGTCACCGTGGCCGCCACGCCCGGCCCAGCACGGACTTGGCCCACCTCCTCTCCTATGGTGGGACAGACAGGACTGCGCCCCCTGTGCCCTAGGCCAGGGCCCCCCGACGCCTCTGCTGTGCCAGCCACGGGAACAGGAGCAAGAGATCAGGCCCAGCTCCGAGTGGGTGCTCAAGACCCCCACCCCAGCGCACAGGGGGCGCGGGGGGCCTCTGCCACATGGAAGCACAAGGCTTGGCCCCCCCACCCTGACCCGGGGCCGTGGGACACCAGGCGGTTTGGGGGGCGGGGGCGGGAGGATGTGCTGTGGATTCAAGGTTGATCTGTGCGTGGGTTTGGGTTTGTTTCCAATTTGCGTTTTATTTTTGCAGTTTTCTACCCAATTGCACAACTCCGTTCTCGGGGTGGCGGCCAGGGGCTTGGAGGTGGTGGGATGAGGAGGGGGCCACAGCTGCAGACCCAAGTGCCCCCCCTCCAGGTCCCTCCTTGACCCAGGCTCCTGGCGTGTGTGAGTGTGTGTGTGTGTGTGCATGCCGTGTTCGTGTGCGAGGGGCCGGGAAGGGGAGGGCGGTGTGCGTGCGGATGCCTGCAAGGGCTGCTACCGGCGTGTGTGTGGGGATGGGCACTCATGCAGGGTGCGTGTCTGTGTGTGAGTGCAGCGGCCTCAGTGGCCTAGGCATTGGCTGAGCCAACGCAGGGGCTTCCAGAAGGCTGGGTGTCCTCCAAGGTGCCGGATAGGAATTTGAGGGGAGACAGAGAAAGGGTTTCAGGCAAGGGAGTCCAGGAGGGCCTGCCCATAAGTCATACTGGCAGCAGCTGTGTCATGGTCTGGGGAGCAGCAAAAGTGGGTGGGCCCCCTGTAAATATGACCCCAGGGTGGTCAGAGGGTCCCACGCCACCTGTCCCTTGTGACCTCCCCTTTGACCTCCAGCTGACCCTGCATGCCAGCTGAGTGGCCAGCTGAGACCTGGACCCTCTCTGGAATTTGCCTCCCCATCCCCCTCCCCATCAATAAAACTGTTTACAACCACCGGCCCCCAAGGCTCTGGGTCTGCTCTGTGTCCCTGGGTGGGATCTGGGCAGCGGCACGGCCCTGCACAGCTCGGGGGTACCTGCAAGAATCACCATTGGGTCACAGCAGCCAGCGGAACTCGGGGGCACTGAGTGTGGGAATGCAGAGAACTGGGGGGAGTCCCTGTCTTCATCTGGTTGAAGAACCAGTTTCTGACTGGTCCTTCAGCAAGTATTTACAGTGCACCTACTATGTGCCAGACAGTGTGGGGGCAAAGACACTGGTCCTCGTGGAGCTCACAGCCTAGCGGGGATCCTGACGCAGGCAAGCAGGTGAGGGTGTGATCCGAGGCAGCGCTGTGCGCAGTGGGGTGAAGAGCAGACACTGCGCTAGGTCGGGGTGACTGGGGCGGGGAGGGGTGATCAAGGAGCGCCTGCTGGAGTGACATCTGAGCTGAGACAGGAATTGGTGAGAAGGGACCGCCCTGGGGAGATGGGCTGGTAGGACCTTCCAGGCAGCTGGAACAGCCAGTGCAAAGGCCCCAGATGGGAGTTCACTCGGAGGAGGGGTGAGGCGGCCAGTGTAGCTGGAGCAGTCAGTGAGGGGCATCAGGTGGAGATGAAGGGAGAGGGGGTGGGGCCCTAGGTGGGCAGGGCCTCGCAGCTGAGGGGTGCAGTTTTTTTAACTGTGGTAAAGCATGCGTAAATATGCATAAACCCCAATGTGCCATGCCAGCCTTTTTTTTAAGTGTTCAGTTCAGCGGCATGCAGTCCGTCACACTGTCGGGCGGCCGTCCCCACCACCTGTCTCCAGCACTTGCTCATCTCCCAAACAAAAATGCCGTCCTCATTAAGCGCTGACCCTCATCCTGCTCCCCACTCACCCAGCTTCAGAATTTTAAGTTCGACGGGAAGCCACCAGAGGGTCTCAGGCAGGAGACGTGGTCTGATTTCAGTGTAGGAGGTCGCTTCAGCATTGTGTCATCACAGTGCACAACCCGCCCTC
>PVJI01007330.1:0-79011 GCA_004026765.1 Micronycteris hirsuta | reverse complement strand
GGGGAGAGGGGGGTGGGGACAATGGGGAGAAGAGTTTTCAGGAATCACTGTAGAGGACACATGGACAGAACTAAGGGGGAGGAGGGAGGTTGGGGGGGTGGGACGGGAGGGGAAGGGAGGGGGGAGGGGAGAGGCTGCAAATAACTGTAATTAAACAAAAAAAATAATTAAAAAATAAAATAAAAATAAAATTGATCATAAAAAATAACAATTCAGCAGAGTTATTTTTAAATATGCATATATGATTGTGATAAAGGAAATTTTAATATCAAAGGTATCTTCTTTCTTCTCAAGGTATCACAAGGAAGAAAATTCACCAAAGTAAATATGTGAGTTCTGCCACTTTTGACAGTCTTCAAATTATTTTGTTTAGGCTCATATAAATCTTCAACTGAAATATTAGGTAATACTGATTTCTCTGTCATTTCTCCCAGAGTAAGTCAACAATACATAACTCCAGAAATGTGAAAAGATTTCCAGACTGAAATCTGTGAAACTCCAAAAGAACTTCCAGTGTAAAGTATCAATGAGATGGTTTGAAGGGAAGACTTTTCCTGGGGTAGCTACTACATCAATAGGTGACCATTTATGCATTTATTGTTCATTTGCCCATCAATTTATTTAGTAAATATTTTTTGAAGTACTTATTATTTGCCAAGTACTGTTTTGGCTTCAAGATATAAAAGTGAAGAAGATAGTTCTCAAAACCAAAGTAGGTGTTCACATATTTGGGGAAATGATGTCTCATGGAGCACTAAGGGGACACAATGTTAAAGTACAGATGGCAATTTAAACAAATTAATTCATCTTACTTCTTTATCAAAGCCAATCTAGGTGTCAAAAAAATCTTTAAAATACATTAAAAATAACAGTGAAGAGAGAAAATTAGACTATGATAATAGAATTCTGGAAGAAAGGTAGAAGGATAAAAGTCGCTGACTTAAAAGAACTGAGACGTTTCCAGTTTCAGTAACAAAGCTTGGAAATAACTCCCACTGCAATAAGAAAAAGACAAACAGACTGAATATCAGTGATGTCATTGGACCGACCAGAAAACTGAAGTTTTAGGCCAAAGCTCTACACAGCACCTTGGCTAGGCAGGTGAATTCAGAGAGTCATAGCTGGGATCTGTTTAACTGCAGCAGAAGCAGCTCCAGCCATGGGAGTGGTAGAATCACTTAAATGGTAAGTTTCAATAAAAATACACACACACACACACATCAGGCCAAACAGTCTAAAAAGACAAAGTAAGCCTTAGAACCAGACGCAGATGTTGGAATTATCATAGGGAATTTAAAAAAAATTTTATTCTCACCCAAGGACATTTTTCTTCCATTGCTTTTAGAGAGAGGGTGTGAGACAGAAGCGCCAATCAGTTGTCTCTCACCTGTGCTGGGACTGAGGATCAACCTGAAAACTAAGTATGTGCCCTGACCAGGAATTGAACCTGCAACACTCAGTCATGAGACAACACTCCAACTAACAGAGCCACACTGGTCAGGGCACAGGGTTTTTAAAAAATGTCTGGTAATACTGAAGAAGCCCAAATGAAGAAAAAAAAAAATAAACATGTGTGAACAGTTGGTTAACATAAGCAAAGAGATAGAAACCCTGAGGAAGAATCGAAATGAAATACTAGAAATCCCAAATCTTAAAACAGACAGAAAAAATACTTGTGATAAGCTCATTCACAGAGTAGATGAATCCAAGGAAAGAATCAGTGAAGTTGAAGATAGGTCATTAGAAACTACCCACATGAATTTGAAAATAAAACAAACAAACAGAAAAACACAGAACATCTAAAAACTACGGAACAGTATAAAAAATGTAACATGTACCTGATTGGAATACCATAAGAAGAAAAAAATATTTGAAGTAACTATGGCTGAGAACCTTCCAACATTTAAGAAAGATACCAAAACACAGAGCCAGGGAGGTCAGAGAACAACAGGTAGGATAAATACTAAGGACTACCTACGGGGTGGGACAAAAGTAGGTTTACAGCTGTTCCTTTTAGAAAACAACACAATAATTAATAAATAATAATGAAAGAATAAACTGTGTTTTTCGTACTCACAACTATAAAACCACTTTTGCCCACCCCGTCTAGGCATACCATATTTAGAACCCCTCTCTCTCCAAATTAGAGAAAGACAGAAAAAATCTTAAAAGAATGTAGAGAGAAAAAAGTACACCTTACCTATAGAGGCACAAGAACACTGTAGATGTCTTTTCAGAAATCATGCAAGGAAGGAAAAAGTGAGATGAATCTTTAAAGTGTTGAAAGAAAAAAGTAAAAAGCACCAGCCAAGAATTCTATATCCAGACAATTTTTTCTTCAAAGTGGAGGAGAAATAAAACCTCTCTTAGGTGAACAAAAACTGAAGGAAATCATTGCCACTACACCTGTATACAAAAAGTATTAAAAGGTTGCTATTAGTAAAAGGAAAATAATACAAGCCACAAACTTGGATCCACTTAAAGAAAGAGTGTCAGAAAGGTCGGGAGAGCATTAGACTCAAGAAAGAGTATCAGGAAAAGAAAAATATTTTATTTCTCTTATTTTTACTTGTTGTGAGATAATTTTGTTAAAGTAATAGCACTAACAATGTTCTGTGTGATTCCAGCACATGGAAAAGTGAGATGAACAGCGGCAATGTCACAGGGAGAGGAAGGTGGGATTGGGGACAACAGGACCCATCTAATTTTTGTCTTTATAAATAGCTTTCACCTATCTATTCATTTAGTAAGTATTTTCTGGTGCACTAAGGGAATACAGTGGTAAAGTACGGATGGCAATTTAAACAAACTCATTAGCCTTACTTCTTTACCAAATCCAGTATGTTATGTTTGAACTCTCTGTAAAGAAACTGCAGTACAGTGAGTTATAAATTCAGTGTGTGTATCCCCCTAAATTTATATGTTTAAATCTAATCCTCATTGTGATGGTCTGTGGAGTGAGTCCTCTGGAAGGTGATTGCGGCATGAGGGTGGAGATCTCATGGTTGAGAGTAATGTTAAGGGGGATAAATGGTAATGGAAAAAATACAATAAAAATAAATTTAAGAAAATAAAAATTTATAAAAAATTTCTTCTGCCATGTGAATTTATAGCAATACAACAACTGGGTAGGAACCAGGAGTGGGCTACCACAAGATACCAAATCTGCCAGCATCCTAATCTAGGACTTCCAAGCTTCAAGAACTGTGAGAAGTCAATGTATGTTGTTTCTAAGCCGCCCAGTCTGAAGATTTTGTTATGGAACCCAACGGACTAAGACACAGTATTTTCTTCAAAGACATTGTATTAAATAGCTATTGAGAATTGTTTAATATTTATGAAACTTTTTCTTAGTGATACCATTGTGTGCACATAAAATTTCAGTATTATTCTAGTTACAGTATTGTTCTACTTAGGGAAAACCAGCCATTTGTTTTCTTAACTCTCAAATGGCAGCATATTTGAAAACCTCTGGATTAGATTACAGTTTCTCACACTACGTAACAAAATGCTGTTATATAAGGCCACTTGGCATACGGTATCCTTGGTATCCTTCAACAATATGTAAATAACCATGTATAGGTTTGTTAGCCAAGTTCATGATTTTAATATACTATTAATTCACTTTAATTTGATTTTCTATGGACTTGTGCCAAATGTCTACTTTTTTTAAATTTTGTTAATTTAACAAACAGTTGTTGAACAACCTATACTTACTATGCCAGATGTCAGGAATTATAAATTTGAAAAGGCATGCATAACCTCTACTTTTAACCAACTTTTGATTTAGTGAGATAAACAGTTACAAAGAAATTTCCTCTGTTTAAAATCCTCACCCAAGGGTATGTTTATTACTTTTAGAGAAAGAGGAAGGGAGAGCAAGAGAAACATGGATGTGAGAGAGCAGCATCTATTGGTTGCCTCTCGCATGCTTCCTGTCTGGGGATCGAACTCACAATCCAGGTTTGTGCCCTGAACAAGGGTCAAACCTACAAACTTTTGGTGTACGGGTTAATGCTCCAACCAACTGAGCCACCCAGTCAGGGCTACAACAACATTTTCAAAATAATAGAAAATACTGTGAATTTTAGTCATATGAAAAAAAAAAAATGTCCTATGTGATAAGATGGGCAGCTCTTGTGGTGGACTATGTGGGCCATTGCTCAGACATCCTCTTCGATGTTGAAGCACTTCGTTCCCTAGCTGTCGGTTGTCAGAATTTTTGACAACTGCCATTTCACAGCCTGCTCCTACTGTTGAAGGGAGCTACCTCACTCATGGTTAAGGGCCTTCTCTCAGGGGCATCTCACACATTCTATCTGGTCAATGCTGGGCTCCGGAAGTTCAGCTGCCTTGTTGAATTTGACTCACATCTCAAGTTCTCTCAACTCTAGAGCTTCGTACTATATAAGCTGAAGCTGCGCTTGTGACGACATACAACATAGTTCCACTTCTAATCCTCCTCCTGTCTCTCCCTTACAGCGGCCGTTTCTAAGAGTTTTCTTGTTTCTAAAAAAACAAAGTTTTTTTCAGGATCTGCTTTCTGATGAACCTGACCTAAGACATCTCTGAACACACACACACACATACACGCACGCACGCACACACACTTTCCTTGAAAAGTTCCTTAATTGTCTGGAAATACAAAAAGGCACGAAATAAGGAACTCTATGAGGGAAGATCTAATGCAGGACTTGGAAGTGACATTAGAAGATACATGAGATCTGGTCGGGGCCCTGTTGCTCCAGGTAAGTTCAGCCCGTCAGAGCTTGGGAGTAGTCACGCAGGGATCCTCTCCTCATAGATTTAACACACAGGAAATACTATCAGTACAGCCTTTAGATTGCTGTTACTGAGAATCTCGGTGACATTTGGAAAAGAGGTTCAAATTACCTCACAAACAGAAAACTGGGGATATATTTCTAATCCGACCCCAACAAACTAAAGGGGCGTTGAGTGGATAGGCCCCAAATATCTGCCAACCTGACATCTGTCATGGGTTAACTACTAGCATTAAGTTAAATATAAAATATTAGAATTTGGCTTAAGAAGATTGCATTAGGGCTTAATAAATATTTTTCACAAAATAAAACCCTCTACCATTGGTAGTAGTCAATATTATTTTATGTAACACATCAATGAGTAGTTTTATTAGAATAATTATGTATTTACTTAAGCATATAACAAAAATATAACTACCATATAATAATGTGGTCTTGCAGACTTTAGTATTACTTAGAGCAATTATTTTTGAGTAATGAATAATCATTAGGTAAAACAGAGAAGATGATAAAAACTTAGGATGTTGCTGATCAGTTGGCTGAATTTTGAGGCTCACAGAGCCATGGGAAAAATGACAGCTGTGGTGGAAAAGATGCATTGTGCACACGTCCTGGGGTACGAAAATGGACATGGAGGGGCTCGTAAGGTAAATTCAACAATCTACCTTGGCCACTCTGTGCCTTGCCTATTTTCAGCACAGAGATAGAGCAAAGAATAAAAGACACAAATATCCCTGCTATGATGAAGCATTCATTCTTATACTCATATTCTGGATGCTACAGTATAAATTAAGTTTGGAATGAACTGAATTATGATTTTTGAATTATAAATGAAGGAAACTTCACTTCTCCCTTGGTTTTTGTTTGGTACTGACATTTTTTCCCTAAGAATCTACACAAATGCTTAAATTATTTCTCTCGTTTGGAATTAAACATTTAAGTGGTTTGTTTTTAACTTCAACATACTCGATATTTAAAAATAAAATTTACAAGTACTTTGTAGAAATATATGCTATTCTTTTAGGAAGATAGTGTCCTCAATACTTCCATAAAAATACCTAGTTGGTGTAGGAGATATCTTTAGTAAGACCAAAATTAAAAGTTTATTTGGCTATGTCAAATTTGTTTAACTTTATTTTATAGTCACAAATCATACTTTTATGTATCTTATTTTGTAGAACTGCTGTGACAAGACACAGGTACTTTACTGATGCGCAATCAACAGGACTGAAAATGTGTGTCTCCTAATAAGGAGTCAGTACTATCATTCCAAATGCATCAGCCTATCTTCAGATTATATCCTCAATTTTTGTAAACAAATATTCAGTAATATGAAAGCTCCCTTAGTAAGGTATTTTCTCAGAAAGTCTGTATATTTTCATTGTTATGTTGTTATTTGATACTAATTTTAATAAAGAAGGTTGGGTGTCTGCAGATTATCTCTGACATTATTACGGCAAGCTCCCAGGCCCATCTACCGCGGTTCACTGACTGAGGCCAGGGCTGTGCTCCCAGAAGAAACCCTTCCTTCAGTAACAGGATTGGC
This sequence comes from Micronycteris hirsuta, assembly GCA_004026765.1. Classification (NCBI taxonomy): domain Eukaryota; kingdom Metazoa; phylum Chordata; class Mammalia; order Chiroptera; family Phyllostomidae; genus Micronycteris; species Micronycteris hirsuta. The sequence continues at coordinate 72,684 of PVJI01007330.1, read as the reverse complement.
TCACTCCCCACCTCTGACAGTTTCCTCCCATTCTGCTCTTTTCTCATGTAAATTAAAGAAGAAAAAAAAACTTAGCGGAACCAACTAAAAACATGCTTTCCCCCCCTAAATTAAAAAATGTGTTGTATCATTCCAATTACATGAAGTTTCTAGAATAGGCAAATTCATGGAGACAATAAAATAGAGGTTACTGGGACCTGAGGGGAGAAGGAAAAGTGGAGTTACTGTTTAATGGGTACAGTTTTTATTTGAAGGGTAAAAGAGTTCTGGAAATGGGGAGTCCTGATGGTTCCACAACATTGGAAGTGTACTTAATGTCCCTAAATTGAACACTTAAAAAGTAAAATGGTAAAATTTTTCTGTTACTTTAATCACGATAAAAAACAAAAACAAACAAAAAGTCCTTTTGACCACGAGATTTTTAACGGCATCATTAAGTACTCAGTTTTTAGGTAATGTTGGTGCCACTATCTTTTAATTGCCAGTTGGCAACCATCAAGATTTGCAACTACATGAAATCAGAAACAAAAAATAATCTTCACAGTGTGTCCTGTAATCTCTTAGTAGCTATGGTTACGTGCTTTTATTTTTCTCAGACAGGCACATAATATTCTTATTCAGAAAGTTAAAAATCATCTATTTTTAAGAGCTGCTTTTATTTATTGATTTTAGAGATAAAGCGAGTAGGAGGAGAGAGAGACACACAGACCATTGATTTGTTGTTCTACTTATTTATACATTCATTGCTTGATTATTGTATGTGCCCTGACTGGGGATCAAACCCACACCTTGGGGTATGGGGACAGCACTCTAACCAGCTGAACTCCCCTGCCCTGCCAAGGCCAAGAGCTGTTTTGATGGCACAAACTTCTGTGCTTCTTGGTATATGGAAAGAACTACATATTTTGTTTCTAGTTGGATTTTGTATTGTTTGAGACCATGAGCAACGCTGGGGAAGTTACTGAAACTGGCCTCCAAACATGGAGATGTTTTGCAAGAAACCAAGCTTTTGTTGAAAAAGCTCCGAGGAGATGTAAACCTGAAGCACTGGATGTGATTATGCCCCGATTTTCTTTGTTCATCTCATAGAGTCATAAAGTAAGCTCGCATAGTGGTGAGTTACTATGTTTATAAATGATATGTTCAGACATCATTCTAAAAAGATGAGCACATAAATTATTTCTAAACAGTAATACTTCCTCAAGTATTTAAAGTAGATTTATTAAAAATACAGGATTGTTTACAAAAAATAAAAACACTCATGATTTGAATGATAAATCATGTTCCACTTTGTTGTCATGTTAAGCTTTATCTCCATCAAAAAATCCATCTCATGTGTCATTAAAGAAATAACCTCAACAAGGCAAATTGTAAGGGATAGATTATTACTATTTAAGGGACAACTTGAAGCAAATCAAACAGTTCTCAAGGAGCTATAACTATCTCAAACAAAGTACCTAAAGTAAGCCATCATTTTACAGTGCAGATACTAGAATAAAGCCTTTCATCCATTTGCCCACTTAAATTCTGGATGGCTGTGCTCTCTGGTGGAGCATTGACTTTCCCTCAGATGCAGGGTAAATGGAAAGGAGAATTTACAGACCAAGTGGGTGCCATACAGTAAATACACATTTTAAAGCTCCAATCTAAATAGGACATAACTTTCAGGCTAGAGTATGAATCAAAGGCAAGATGAAGAAGAAACAATCTCTCATTAAAAGCCTCCATTCATTCTGAAATTTTTGTTACTTGCCATGAACTTACATAGCTTTATCTTATGTGACAGTCTGATCTATGCCCTTTGCAACTACAGACTCATTTTATCCTCCTGTGTAATAAGGTGCTATCCACAGGGAGACTGCCTGGATCACGGACACAGTTAATGGCAGAGCTGAGAACCAAACCTGAGCCGTTTGTCCCCAGGCTCTCTGTGCTCCAATACTACACTGTGCTACCTGTTTGAGAAGCTGGAAAAGAGAAGTGATCTTTGTTGAAGAAAATTATAAATATAGGGTCTTCTTTGCTTTCTAATACACAGGCGTGACACATTATTCCCTTCTATCTGTTGTGCTTGGCTACAACTTTTTCTTGTTTTTCTTTGTTTGAAAAGAAAGTATAGCATTTTCAGTGGAATCTACATTGGTGGGTTTATGGTAGCAGGCCTTACTCTTGCAGCCTAGTCAACTAATAAGTAAATGGACAGGCATGTAGCCAGGAGGTGGTCTTCCAGGTGAAGTCTGGCTTTTATCTCTTTTTTGTAGTTTCATTCACTTCTAACCTGTACCTCTCCAAAGCTGGTCCCATCTGTAAAATGTCAACATTTCTGGCATCAGGGTGTGTGAAGCTTTCATTAAACACAAGGACTTTTTCCATGTGAGAATTCACAGGGAAAAATTCTATGTAAGTCCTTCTTTCCTTTTTTTATTCCATAATTCAGTTTGCATGATTTCTCCCAGTCACTATCAAGACCACAAATTATTTGAATATCCCAAAAGATGACCTCATAGAATGGTTAATTTCTTAGGATATTTACATATCCAAAGAGCTTTAGTTAACTTAATCATTTTTGTTTGTTGCTGTTTCCCATTTAAAGAATGTTCTGCTTGGAAATAAATATGCACGCAAAAGAAGTCCACTCTTTCCTTTTCCTTGATGCTGCTTACACAACGAAAGAACTGGCTGGAACGGTCAGGAAAATAGAGTCTCAGAGTGTGTGACTTCAAGCTCTGAACAGACTTATATTCATTGTAAAACTGATTATGATAGTAACTAACTGATACGGGTCTTATGAGTCTTAGTTGAGATGAGGCACTTAGAGAACACAGCACAGTGTCTGGCACAGGGTAGGTCCTCCACTCCTCCATCTTTGACATGTCACGTCGGCTTTCTGAGCAGAGGTCCAATACTTACTGTGCTTATCTCCTGTCACGAAGATGGTATTCACACACCAATATGAAAGTAATAGCCTGCTAATTAGTTCCCTTTATTCTAGTGTCACCCCCGCATATACTTGCTAGATTTGACTTGCTGAAATAAAACTTTTGTCACATTGTTACCTCATTCAAGTACCTTTGATAACATCAGCTACTTGCATAGGAATTGGCATATATGAATCACCAGTGAATATTTGCTGAATAAATTCATGAATAAATACGTGCTTCATGGGAGACCTTCAAGACCTTCCGTAGTCAGGATCTCCCCTCATTTCTTTCCTTATCACCCTCTTGTTTTTATCACAGACTTGGATCTTCATTTACTGTGTAGCTTCCACATGTCAGATACCATGGCAGTTGTTGACTATTCAAGGGTGATAAAAAGTGCTCATGGCTTTCTTGAAAGACAGCGTCCACTTAAGCTGCACTGATTTATTTATTCTCTGGTGATCCTGTTGTCAAGGTTTTGATAGAAATGTTTCCCCAGCCTACAGAGCTGTCTTTCTCCTTTCACATTCTTTTCATCCTTCAGGATTCAGCTCAAACTGTACTTTGTTCTTAACAAATACTCACCTAAACCACCCTTGTGTAACATGATCTCTCCCCCATCCCTCCTCTGACTTGCTAGGATAATTATTTTTAAGTACAACATATTTTTTCCTTGGCCAGGAATTATAGTTATTTTAATGCATTGTAGGTTTTCTAGTGTACTAACTCTAAATGTGTAGATATACCACGCATGCCTATCTCCTTACTCCAGTCTAAGTGTTCGTGGACATGCCTTCCACTTCATAATTTTTGTTTCGTGGTATCTTCCACAGGGCCGGGTATTGACTTTTTCTCCCACAGTGGTTCCTCGGTAAGTATATGCTGATTGATTAATTGTTTGATGGGTTACTGGAAGTTTCCTCGTATTTAACAGAGGGGTATGTGCCTTGCACACACTACTAGATATTCGATAACTGTTGCCTTATTGTCCCAGTGCAAATTGACTAATCCATATTGTAGAAAGAATAATAAGTCTCCGGACTGCAGTTGATGAAAGAGATGCTCCTGAATATTCAAGGAGAGTCAAGGAATCAAGAAATGGAGTACTTCTTGGGTAGAAGAGAGGTACGCATCCCCGCATCTTTTCCCTATCTAAGTTTATAACTTACCCTGTCCTTGTTTCTGTTGTTATTTCTGCTTCATTGCTCGAAGTAGAGATTCTTCGCCTTGGAGTCTCTGGATTTTTATGAAGTCTGTGAATGAATTTCAGTGGGATTTACTTGGAACCCAGTAAAATGTTATGCATGAAAAAAGCCAGGCAGTTATTTAACAAGTACAAAGTATGAGGTTAAACCCAAGCTTATCTAACCATGAAGTCCCTGTTTTTCCAGTTATATTGAGGCTCAGGGGATCTTTCTGCAGAAAACCCCATCGGGTCAGGAAAGGGATGCAGTCTGACTATTGGACCGGTGCATCTGAGGAAAGGTTTGTAACAATAACCACAGGGGTGGCAGCAGCAAAAGTGAAAACACTTATGTAATGCTTGAGTTGTGTCAGGTAGAGCTCTAAATGTTTTATGTATTAACCAGTTTTAAACCTCACCACAGACCTATGGTGGGTAGTACTATGTTTATCCACATTTTATGGATTAAAAGTCTGAGAAACAGAGCAGTTGCATGACGTACGAAAGGTACAAGGATACCGAACACAGTGGTGATGGGTTAGGAGAATGGAGTCATGTGGGGAAAGAAAGGAGATAACCAAGGTAATGGTTTCCCACTACCACATTTGATCTAAGCCATCCCACATGCAAGGCTGCCCTGAATTCCCCCTTAGCATTCTTTCTTGGCTAAAGGAGAAAATCTGTGTAGGATGGCGAAAAGAGGAGCCAGACAACCCACTGCAGCCGCTGACCTGACTTTGAAGAGCCAGTCTAAGAATAAACCAATCACATCAGGTTTGTGAAGATAATCACTTGCTTTCAGACCTCTTAGAAAAGAAAAGGATGTCATAAAGAGACCTTTCTAGGCTCTGGCATTCTTCACATCCTTAATATGCAGGTACAGTTTAAATCACTTGTATTTGATGTCACTGAGGAAGACTGACTAGCCTTGAAATGAACTTTGACAGCATGCAGAATGTAGTCACCCTGTTAACCAGTGGGTTGTCAGTAGAAATCACAGTTTAAGTGGTTTTAACAGCAGTTGTGGTATGTGCTCTGAATTTGAATATTTCAAATATCTATACAGCAGCCAAGGTCTCTGTGATTCCAACCCCCACACATTCCAACCCAGGATAAGTTTCAGTAGTCTCTGTACAAGCCCTGCTTCCAGCCTCAAAATTGTTCCATTTCCCATTAGAGTGAAAGCGACCTGGATCCTGATCACAGCCCCATGGTTTCTTTGCGGCTTCATTGCATATGATTTTGTTGTGATTTAGTTTCTTCTATCTAAAAGCAAGCGTGACCATAAGTGCAACTTAACATCTGACTACAAGTACAGATTTCAAAAAAATCCTGTTTGACCAAATCATTGGGGTTTTAGAGGTGAGGTTCTTACTAAAAAAATTTAAAAAAAGGAAATATTTGTTCCTACACAAATATAGAGTTTACAGAGAATTAAAATTTGGTCACAGTTTTTAACATAATCTGCAAAGACATGCTACTGAAGAATTTTGATAGTTAAATTTCTGTCTTCAGAGTTGGATCTTTCTGAAAATGCAGTATGGTAATGGGAAACTGGAAGACGTGAGTAGTAATTTCCGTTGTGCTTCTTACCAGCTAGGTGAACTTGGGCAGACCATTGGAGTTCAGGTTTCTCATCTGTAAAACGAGAGTAGTACATACGATGTCCCTTGCTCATTTAAAAAGAGTTCAATTTACAGGGGTCATGCTTTGAGTGAACATGCTTGTGTATGTTGCCTCATTGCATCTTCGCTCCAACATTATGAATTAGGTAACGATTTCTTCCTGTTCTACAGATATGAACACTGAGATTCAGAGTGGTTAGGTAAGTAGTCTGAGTTCACACAGATTACTGTCAGGGGGAAGGACCCAGATGCGAACCTTAACCAAAACGGTTCCGCTGCATAAAAGTAAAAAAAAAGTAAGAAAGGACACACATATGATGTTACGTCTTCGTCTCCTTCTGTTGTCCTCTTTCTACTTCGTCTTCATATTCTCATCCCTCTCTTCTCGCTCTCTCTCTTTCAACAATTATTGCTGTTATTTTTTCAGATATAATTTAGTAGGGCTTGTTTTTGTTTGTTTATTTGTTTTTTTTAGATTCCAGAGAGAGAGAAACGGACAGACAGACAGACAGTCAGAGACAGAGACAGAGAGAGATGTGAGAGAAACATTGTTTGGTTGCCTGCCTTGCACACCCTGAATAGGGACTGAACTCTCAGTGTAGGCCTCTGCCCTAACTGGGAATCAAACCTGTGCCCTTTTGGGTTATGGGACAAAGCTCCAACCAACTGAGCCACAGCAGCAGGGCAGGGTCGGGCAACATAATAATCATGGTGTGGTCCATAACCAATGCTATTAATGTCTTTATGGAATCATTCAAGTGTTTCTTGAGAACTTATTATACACCATGATTGTGCTGGGTGCAGATACTCTATAAATATGAAAACACTGTGCTTCCTTCCTTCACATTATAAAAACCATAATATGAAGAAGAAGCAGCTAAATGTCTTAAGAGAGAGATAAATACCATACAAGAGAATATCAAAGGAAAAAAATAATCCAGGTAAGGGGACCATTTGCACCATTGTTTAGGGGAAAAGAATACTTGCCATTTTCTAAACCATCAGAATTACTGGGTTTAAGGTTATTAAATGTCAAGGAAAAGAGGAGTGGGGTAAGGTGCTAAAATTAGGGAGGCCGAGCTTGGGAAATAGGGTAAAATATAATTTGATAGCAACCTTTCCCCTCCTTTAGTTACCCACTCAAGAATTTAATTCCTTGAAGCTCCATCAAGGCAAAAGAGTGTTTGCTGTGGAATTGTATACTCAGAAGGCGAGAGGAGGGAAGGAGGGAGGGTGAGGAATGGTGGGGGATCCTCTCATGTTTCACAGTTGCTGATTTCAAGTTTCCACCTGGTAATAGCCCTGGGGCCAGAGCATAAAGATACAAGTCAAAACAGAGAGATACACAGACAGAGCTAACAGCGTCCAGCAAGAGAATTACACAAACTTAAAAAGAAAAAAAAAAAAAAAAAAAGTCTTACAGTAGCTAAATAGATGACTTTCCTCGTATTTGCACTGTCTTTTTTCTATCACTGAAATTTGGAAAGAGCTATAGACTTTGCCTCTTCAGAGTCCTAGATTACATAAATATATAGTCTACGAATAAATGTTTTCATATGCAGGCTGAATTTAATTGTGGCCAACTTCTAGTATCTGTGTGCTTTATTAAAAAAAAAAAAAAAACCTGATAGACAGCAAGAAAGATTTTAAACTATGAGCAATAAATGATGTGCTTTTCATATAAAACCATGGCTTTCTTCCAGGATGCTAGAAACACATTAAAAATATATAGGAAACCTCCACAGCATAGTACTTGAATTTGCACAAACAGCCTAAGGCAAGTAAGTATCGAATGAGTATTTTCACATAAGGTTACTCATTTATTTTCACAGACCGCATTTAAAATAACTACAAGATTCATTTCATTCCGCTTGCTGGACTTACACATCCCGAAAGCAAGAAAAACTGTCCTTTCAGAAATGTAATAAATGTTCCTTGTAAACAAGACTAGAAAGGGTGGGTAGTGGAGCGGGATGGGGGTAGGGAAACAAACCCTTTAGTTATAATATTTTGGGAAATGAATCGACACAATAAAGCAAATTTTAAGTCAAGTTCCTTCACTATACTACATAAGCAGTTTAGAATCTTAAGCAGATGTAAAAGGAATAAAGCAAATGGGGAGAGAAAAAGGCCAATAAAGATTCTGGCTACAATACAAGAGACATATCATTACCATATGATCTAATGTGGGTGTCAGCCGGGTAGTGTTCATTGAGGGAAACCTTATTTTTTATCTGGGCTATGGAGTAGAAGCAGGAGATTTTCAACCTAGTGGCAGGCACAGAGCAGCACCTACCCCCTCCTCCTTTCCACACCTGCAAACTCTTTTGCTTGGGCTGAATATTTAGTGTAATTACATCTCAGCTTTGAGGGGCTCCTGTGGCAAATCCCGGATTAAAAGGTACGGTTTTCAATAATTGTCCTGAACTCTGCTACAAACTAATAAAACTGATCAAGTTGAGAGATTATTTGGTGAGAAAAGGGAAAGAAAAAGTAACTGTGGTAAACTTTTTAAAATCTTTATGCAGCATTTTAAAAAAGTATTGTTGAAAATGGAAGTTAAATATTTGGTTAAATTGATTAAATGCATTGTTTTAGCTCTTTCTGTTCTTGCAAGAAAAAAAATGCTTATTAAAATCTATGCCCTAACAACATGACTATCTGTGTTTATATATTTGTATTTGTACTGATGAAATGTTTAGCTCTTTACAATGTATTTGTAAAAAAATATTCTAGACTAGCATATTATTCATCATTTCATTATATTGCATTACATATTTAAGGGTGTATTTCCTTCCTGAATTCTTGTATATTTTGAGAACTTTTAAAACCTAAGAGAAGTGAACCCTGGTCATTAGTTGTAAAAGTCTAGTGTACATTTCTACAACCTAGAAAAGATAAAAATTATCACCAGAGAGGTGAAAATAAACATTGAAAACATTTGTGCTGATGATTAAAGACCTAACTAAAATATCAGATTTAGCTACATAATTCCTTAAATGTAAAGAAACGACCCTGTCAGTATTTTCAACACAAATGAAAATTTTTATACGGTACATTCCCTATGAGATGAGGGTGTAGGTTATTTTTCTTTCTAATTGCAAAACAGGGCAACATGATACCCACTTGTTCAGTGGGTTCCTGGTGATGTAAATACCTGTGGTTTTTTCTTTCCCATTGCTATTTTGACCAGAAAAAGAACCAAATGCCTCCTATAGTAGCTCTTATTTATGAATAAATACAGTTTTATTGTTTATTTTAAATTTATTTCTTTTATTATTGAGGTTTTTAAAATTCACCTAGTGCTGGGATATTTTAATTTTGCTCTGCATTTATAGCTTCATTTGTCTCCTGAGGGTTAAATTTTGGCTTTGAAAGTCACTTTAAAGTCATAAATGACATCACACAAATGTTGATCTGAATTAAAAAATTTATTTACTGGGCTGAAGTAGTTTAAGGAACCAGAGATTGTTATTTTTGATAAAATATTTATTAACTGTGGCATGATGTTTTAGTGAACTAGTGACATTATTCTTAGCAATTAGCATTTAGGAAAGAGTCTTACATTTAAAAGTACTTAAAAGAGTTTAATGAAATTTAAAAAAAAGCAAAACTGGGATCTCAGTAATAGCCTCCCTGGTCATGGGCAACTGTTGCATTTTGTTTATTTTTTTATTTCTTCAGGAAGGAAGGAGATGATTAAAGAAATCATTAGTATCAACTGACCACATTAATTGTTTTAAGATGCTGACTCTTCAAGTATTATGGCACCAATTTAAAAGAAGTTTGTGGAGGCATTTGTATAAAGTTCCTGGACACATTAGTATTTATTCCCCAGGACCATCCGGGTTAAAATGCACACAGACACACACACCCTGAAGGAATGGCACCTATAAGCTGCCTGTTTGCATTCAGCTTCAACCAAAAAGAGTTTTGTATAGAGAACTTGCACCATTTTAATGAGAGTAAATAAGTATAAATGATATTATTTCCTTGAACTTATAGCTCAACATTTCCTTTTGTGTGTTTGTGAAACAACCAGGCACTTTGTGTTCTGGAGAAAAGATCAAAAAGTGACATCTGCATTAATTCTAGTTGCTATTTATTAAATCTGCAATTACTTTGCTACATTTTTCTTCTAAAATTGGGAGACATTAAATATGCAAGGCTAGCAGACTTGCGGTAAACCATAAACTTTGCATTTTAATGTGAAACAGACACAAAACCCTTCCCTTAGATCCAGTCCAGGGGAACACTGCCAGAACAATGGGATCTCCGTTAAAAGGCCGTGCAGCCACTGAGCGGGAATGGGCTCCTCGGGAAAACCTGAGCCTGGGCTGAGAGGGGCAGTGTGAATAACACTCTCCATAGTATTTTTCAAACAAAACCGACCAGCCCATATTTTATATGTGCCACATTACATATACTTTAGTAATAAATATAAACTAAGTAATATAAACTAAGAAACAAACGTATAAAAATTGAAAAATATTTATTTCCTCTCCAGTATATCTAGGCAAAAATTTCCTGAAGATGCATTAGGGTTAGGGCGTACAAAGATTTTTTGTCTGTCTGTTTATGCTACAATTGGATAATGACTCCAACCAATTGTTTAATTCTAAATATAAATGTGCAGCTTTAATTTGGATTCTTATACATGTAAAATTCAAAATAGAGGTGATGGGACTAAAGATAACATGTGCAATGTGTTTGGGGAATACTAAGAATGGCTTCAATGTGGTTTTCAATGTATCCGTTCAGAAATAGACCCCTTGCTCTCCACGTGATCAAATAATGTTTTGTTATTCAGATGGAGTAAGCTTTCACTAGTCAATTTTCTTTAGTTCACTTCAAGCAACTAAACAACCATTTAGCAACATAGATGTATATAAGTGCTTAATGAATGAATTGATAAATATTGTACGGATTTGTCAAAAGCGTACTTTTTGTTTGTTTACATATTTACTATAGGTAAAATGAAATTCTGTATATTGTATAAAAATCAGTTAGGATTTTTCATATGTGTTTATTGATTCATTTGAAATCATCAGTGTGAGAAACTATCCAATAGAATTTTTTTACGTCAGCCTTGCTTATACCAAGTTGGGCTATTCAATTCAGTATCTTTCTAATGCTAGAAATTTGATATTGAAAAAATATAATTTGTGTTTAAAAATCATACTGCTTGCTTAGCACACATTGAATAACTCATGTTAATAATCTGATGGTTGATTGAGTCATTTATGTGCAAAATATTGTGCAAGTCTGGGTAGAAAACAAAGAATAATAGGGCACGCCCTGAAGGAGTGCATCTTCTAGTGGGGGGTTCCTGGGTAGACCAAGCACGCAAAACAAATTACAATAAAATGTGGTAAGTTCTTTAAAAGAAGTAACAGCAACAAGCTTTGGGAGCCCAGAAGAGGGAGAAAGCAGCATCCTGACTGGATGAGCCAGGGAAAACACAGGGGAAGCCCATTATCTCATTTAATCTTTACAACACTCTTACAAGGTAGGTACTTTAAATAGCGATTAGCTTTGAGGGTCAGGGTTGAGGCAGGCTGGGAGTGAAGAGCGAATAGAGAGAAATGTGGCTAGAATACCAGCTGGTACCAAATTATGAGTGGCCTTACATGCACCACAGGGGACGTAGACCTTATTGGCAAGCGGTGGAGGTTACCAAAGGGTTTCCAGTAGAATAGGAATATAATTAAATTGAATTTTTAGAAGATGACTTGGGCAGCAGAGCGGAAGATGGCCTGGTTGAGAGGGAATATTCAAGGCAGATACCATTTGGTAGCTTTCACCATAGTTTCAGGATATGAGAAGAGCCTGGACCAAGATAAATACAGTAGAATGCAGAGATGAGATTGGCTTCCAGAGATATTTCTGAAGCAGGAATCAGATCTCTGAGGTGTATGGACAAAACTTATTTGACTGTGGCATGGCTTGTGTCGAGTGAGCACTGAGAATTTCAACATGATTTATCCATAACAATTTTGTAAATGATGCGAATATATATGTGGTCTTAATTCAGACCCAACATTCGAAAGAAGCAGATTTAATTAATATTCAAATTTTTCTCCATAAGTAAATAGCCATGAAAATTAGTCTACAATGTACCTTATCACCTTTAGAAAACTTATCGCATTTCTAAAGCTCTGCTTCCTAACAATAAATTATACGTACATAATTTAAGTTATATACATAACTTTTCCCTATGCTCATCAGCTGTGCTATGAGGTGTTACAAATAAGGCAACATCACTCTTCTAAACCTTTTATTTGTTTCCTAGATTCCTTGGTTGCGAACGTACATGAAATAAATCATGAAGGCAACTCTCATCATCCTCCTGCTTGCTCAAGTTTCCTGGGCTGGACCACCGTTTCACCAGCGAAGCATATTTGATTTTTCTGACCTCCTGCTAGGAGATGAGGCTTCTGGCGCAGGCCTGGATGACCACCTTCCTGACCCCAATGAGCTGGAGCCCATGGGCCCAGTGTGTCCCTTCCGCTGTCAGTGCCACCTCCGAGTTGTCCAGTGTTCCGATTTGGGTGAGTGGAGTGCCTCTTTCCCTGCCTTGTTTGTTGTATTCTGGGAATGGCTTCCTTGGGAGGTCAGCGCTTTCAGTTTTAATCTCTGCATTTCCAAATGTGAGAGACAGTGCCACCTAATGAGAAATAAAGGAAGCAAAGTAGGATAGAAAGAAACAGCTTAAAGGTTAAGAGACTTATTTTCTTTTTCCTGTTCTGTAAGTCATTGCTCCATCACTTTGCAGTCTCGGACAAATCACTTTAAAAAAACTTTTTTTCAGCCTCATGGTCCCTCTTCTATAAAGCCAAATTTCAAACAAAACAATATCTTACATTCTGTGATTCCAGAGTGATGCTTTATTTTAATTTGATGATTTTTTAAAATGAAACCTTAAATATTAAGAAAACCTGAGCAATCTCCCTATTCTTGGCTTAGTCCAGACAACAGAGTCCAAACATTACTAAACTATAAAATATGAAGAGTTATCAGAAGCAAAATAAGTGAACTTTGAAAATAAAAAAAATATCTTTCAAATACCAAAATACTCCCTTAATCTCTGGGTCTTATCTTTGCCTTTATTGTTGATATTTTGCATTCTAGCTCTTTATATTCTTTAGAAAGTTTCCAACTAACTCTTTGTAAGGCATGGTGTAAATATTCAATATAATCACAGAGTACATGTATTTAGCCCAACACTGTAAATACAGTTTGATTTATCATCTTTCAAGAAAACTTTGGCCTGGAAATTCCAAGAGCAACACACTCTGAAGATAAATCTCTGGAAGTTTAGAAGTCCCAGCACATGGGCCAAAAAGGAATAAATTTAGTTTACATGGCAGCTGATTCATATGCCTCTTTTCTTTTGGTGCATTTTGTTATTGCAAAGGGAAAAGAAAAACGTCCCCAGTGAAGGATTCTACCATGGTGCATTTCCTTGGGGAAGAAACCCATAGCATAGTGGGACATTTTTCAGAAACCCTATATCCATTCAAAAAATTGTTTCTAGCAGGACTTTGCAGGAGGAAAAAATGCCACTAACTTCTACAGTTGAAATAAATTACATACAGAGACCCAGGAAAACATAAAACATGTTAATTAATAACTGAAAACCAAACTAGCTTCTTCAATACTGACATATATTGCATAGGTTTTTGAAACCCAAATAAGTGTATAGAAAGCATATAGAAAGGTTGTAAAAAGACTATAAGATAATTCCACTAGATGCATTCACTCATTCATTCATCAAATATATTGAGAGCCCACAATGGGTCATATCTTTTCTAGGCCCTGGGCAGAAAGGAATGAGAAAGACATGTATGGTCCTTGTTCATGTGAGTCTGGTACTCTACTGGTGGTGTTTTGTTTTGTTTTTTTTTTAACTTGTGTAATTGTTACCAGGGAGATTAGATTACTATCAATTCAAAAGAAACTTCTATGAGCATCTAGACATTATGTGCATTATGGATTTAGGCAGAAAAAACAATGAGGTTGGAACTATTTGAACAAAAGAATTATCATTTGATGGATATACTGATGGTAAACTTTTCCTAATGTCACTATTTGTCACTATTTGTAATGTCATACTATTTGCATGATTAATGGCCCACAGAGCTTGGCTCTGATGAAATCATTAGAAGAGTTGTCCAATTGCCCATCATGAAAAAGGGCCACGCCTACCGTGCAAAACTGCACAGAAAAGTGTAGTATTCGAAAGAAACATCAAGGTCCATGGGCTTGGGTGCCTCATGACAGTTTTGTTGTTTTGTTTTGTTTTGTCTATTTTGTTATTGCTAGATGAAAACGCTTTCTATGTTATCTTTGGTCCACAGGCCGGCGCTCAATCCACTGAGCCACACCAGCCAGGGCAGTGTTGTCTTACTTCTAAGGGCCCAGAGTGTGCGTCTTTCCTTTAGTTTTTAAAAAAGATTTTATTTATTTATTTTTAGAGAGAGGGTAAGGGAGAGAGAACTATACATCAATCACTTGCCTCTTATACACCCCCCCACTGGGGACGTGGCCAGCAACCCAGGCATGAGCCCTGACTGAGAATGGAACCAGCGACCCTTCAGTTTGCAGGTCAGCACTCAATTCACTGAGCCACACCAGCCAGGGCTCATTCTTTTACTATACACAGTTTTACTGACTCACAAAGAATTAGCTAAAATTGTAATAATGATCTGTCCTGGGGAACCATATTTAACCAAGAGAACTGAGTTCTAATAAGCAATGGGTTCATCCAAGTCACTTTTAGTCTTTATTACTTCATGGATGCAAATCTAAATATTTAAATATGTTATCAGAAGTGTTGTTCAGATATTCCTAAAACAGAAAATACATTTCTTTTTTAAAAAATTGTTTTTATTTTGCAATTACAATTGACATTCAATATTCCATTAGTTTCAGGTATATAGCATAATGGTAAGAAATTTATTGTACATAACTTACAAAGTGAAGAAATACATTTCTTAGAAGGAACAGCAATCCACATCTACTTGCCTTTACAAAAACACCCAATTCACATTTTCAACTGCTACCTAACTCTTGATCATTTTATGATTTTGGCCAGCTGTGCAGAGCCTTGATATATTTATCTTCAGAAAAAATTACAGTCAGTCTTAGAAAGCTCATTATATGTCTGAGATACCTGACTCAGAGTTGAGGCTCAAAACGTTTTTTCTCTGTGATGATTATATGGAGTAAAAGTAGGGGGAAAAAGGAAGGAAGGAGAAGTGGGCGAATTCGTTCATACTAAAGGCAATTCAATTTTGAGTTCTCTAGCGATCTGAACACAGAGTTTGTATTATAATAAAGAAAAAAACTGATGAGCACACTGGGACAAGGATTGTAAATGCTTATCTGTATCAAAGGCTAGGGTTATTCTTGGCAGAGCTTTTAATTAGCAGAGAGAAGCTACAGTGTTAAAGTCCTTTGTCAACCTGTCTAAACAATGTTTAATATACACGAACATTTGTTAGTTAAAATGTTTGGCTATGTTTGCCACTGAGTTATTTCTGACGAAGTTAACAACAACATCAGCTTTTTAAACAGTTCTTTTAAAGCTAAGAAGTAAAAATTGTGACATTAGAACTTAATAATTACTCCACAGGAAAATTTGAGACCTTCAGGAAGATACACTTACCGTTTGGGTTTCTAGTTATAATTTATAAGAATTGCAATATATTATGTTTTCCTAGAGCATGGCATATTGAGAAAGTAAACATATATCTTAACCTGTTGGAGAAAGTGATGAATTCTCCATAGGAATTGGTCAGATTGGTTCGGCTAAAAGTGTTGCAATTTAGCTTATAATATGAGCCAGATTTTTATGAGGCTCTATATCTTCTTTCTTTACTATCCTATTAAAATATAAAACAATTCACTCCTAATTATAGCATTTATAAAAATAACAATATAAAAATAAATGTAAAAACAGCAAATTCAGAAGTCCGTAGGTTACTTTAAAAAAATAAACTCACAATGCAAGTCATTCTTATCCAATCTTTTGAAAATGCCTAAATACCCTAACACTGCTCCTGTGACTAGATGTTCTGTTTCATGTAATTAGTATCGTGAAGAAAGGCAGTCCCCCTTACTTGTATGCTCTTTGAATTAGCCACTCATCTTTGGATCAGCTGTCCGATCGGCATTATTTGGTTATGATTTTCATTGTATGGATAAAGGGCAGATCAGCGCTGACAGATGAAATAAGTATAAGCATTGTATTTTTTACTACATGTCTAATTTAAATGAATAGTTATTGATAAATTTCTTATAAACGAGATTCAAAAGAACTGAAATATTTTTTTTAATTATTTAGGAATGTAAAGAATTTGGGTTATGCAGTTCAACAACTGTGAACTCAAGTCCTGCTTTACCATTTACTATCTGTAACTTTGAAACTTTCAAAATCTGTTTTCTCATTCGATACATGGGGCTATCTTTTCATTAGGTAAGAATTAAAAAAGTTTTAAAATGTTTACCATAATAACTATTACATTCAGTTTACCAGTTCAGGTAAAGTTGGCTAACAATATGAGGCTATTTTTGATACGTTCTTTTATTTTTCTTTGAAATTGAGAATCTCTAATAAGTATATGTCTTGTCAAGTTGGACATAAAATAGCATCTTCTTTCCCTTTTGCCCTACAGAAGGTCACATCACCTCCAATGTAAATAGATGAGTTACAGAATTGTGCAATTATTCAACAAATCAGTGTCCTCCAGACACTATTCCTTCAAACACAATGGACTTGGTTGAGTGAAGAACACTGAAGCACTAAGCTATTTTATAATCATAGAGGATTCACATCTGCATACTTAGCCCTGTAGAAATGACATCAGAAGATGGAAGGTTTTATTTTACTACGTAAAATCATAATACATAAATACTGTTCTTACAATGTACCTCATACAGCAAAGGATATTTCAATAAAAAAAAACCTCAGGGGAAAATGTATAACCTTTTAAGTTGCACAAAGTTAGTTTTCTTCGCTTTAATCATTTTCTCACCTGTTGAAAATGTTGTCAGTGGTCACAGCTTGGTACATATTATAGTGCAGCTTGTCTCTTGTCTGGGAAAACTAGTGCACCAGAAGCAAATCTTGTGTATGAGCTAAATGGACTGTTAGACTTCCATGACATCCACCCAGGAGAATAATTAGGGCTATTTTGTAAAGGAGTAGAGAGAATACTGGAAGCTCAGTTGCTTTCATGCTGATATCTAACTCTAGCTGCAAGGATGCGGGGTGAGTCTCCTTAGGTGTTTAGATGCATCAAAGGGCCCACTCTGAAATGTGGCATAGGAAAGATACCGTGCACAGAGCCTGCCCAGTGGGACCCCAAAGTTACTGTAGGATAGAGGCAAAGTATGACGGATCTTCAGATGAAGCAAGAGGTATGCCCAGGAGTAACCCAGGTAACCAAGGCTCCTGACTCGAAGGGTTAAAGATAGACGGGAGGAAGAGAGGAGTTAGAACCAGAGGAAGATTCCATCTCCTTGACCTGACTACAACTGACGCATCCTGAGTTTCCTTCTCAGTCCCAGGAGGGGAGAGAGGCAGCTGTGTGGGATCAAGGCATTCTGTCAGACTGCAGCCGTGGTGCACTCTCCTCCGTTACATTCTCCTCCGTTACATTCTCCTCCGTTACTGGCTCCAGAGGACAGGATGGCAATAGGTTAGCCAGAACTTCAATTCCCTGGGTAAGAGAGGAAATGAAGAGACCTTTTAACTTTAACTTCTCTTCTTCAAAAAAAGTAGCAAGATTATATGTTTCCTTAAAAATAAGGATAAGGAAAAATTAAACCAGTTTGCACTTCAAGTCTTAATAAAAGGAGGAAGCCTTGTAGCAGTTACACTGTAATAATCAAGATTAAGTTACCCCTTAACTTTGACTGTGGATTGATTTGAGGCAACTTCTTAGCTTGTCAACTTCTGTGTCTTCATTGTAATACACATTTGTTTTGATATTCTTTAGCAGTCAATGATGTGTAATAGTTATTATTCACTATCTTTTTATTTCCTGTTTAAACATCTCCTTTCTCTACCAGAAGAGAAGCATGGCAGTAATTTAGCTTTGTAGACCCTCTACTCAACTAACTGCCTTATGCTTGGTAGGCTGTCATACATTAATAAACACTTGGCGAATGAATAAATGAACAAATGTAGGCTTAGTCTATGGATGAGTGCATAATTCTACAATATTCTTGATTCCGTGAAGCTGGAAGTAGGAGGGATCAGGTCTGACTGGGAATTCGTCACCATGGAGCCGTGGTTCACCCTTTCTTATTTTCTTTGAGAATGACCTTACAAGGAAGCTTAAATCTTCCTTGCATTTATTTGGGAAAAAAATCCAGTTAAAGGGGCAATCTTCTATTTCTCAAACCTGATCTGACTACCATTACAGTCAAACGACCATTTTTAAGAGGGAAAGAGGGAAACACGCATGCCTTGAGCAGAAAGGTATTTTGATGGGACTGGACGTCTACATATTGTTCTGGTTATATGCCAAAAACTGAAATGTATCACCATTATCCTAATTATTAAATTGAAAACAGAATTACAGAAATATTGTTGGAAATCAACAAGGATGAGTAGAGGAGTTTGGATCCCTGCCGCAAGGCAGAGGGGAAAGAGCGTGTTATGGGACAGCCCGGCCTTTGTCCAGCATGGTGTTTAGCAGATCGCTGACACTGGCTAACAGAACAATGCTGGCTGTCACTGGGATGACTAGAGGGAAAAAAAAAAAAACAGTTATTTTTACTAATAAGCCTTTATTTCAGAAATGATTTTCCACTAACACCTTAAGTCACCTTTTATTTAATAAGTAACCCTACTTTAAAGGCAATAAAGTTCCTTTTACAGAATTTGGGGGAGCAAATACATAATTCAGAAAAGCCTTAGAAATAACTGTATTTTTGTGGAAAATATAGGATTATATTAACGTATGCTCATTGAAAAATAATAAAATTTAGGGAACCAATCTGTTCCTATTACCATTGCTGAAGAAATAATATCTCAAAACTTGGCAACTTAAAAATATAATTTTCATTATGATTTTAGGTACGGGAGTATTGAGCAGTGCTCAAAAGAGCTGTTCTCACTTGAGGTCTCTCATGCATCTGTGGTCAGGCATTGGCTGTGGCCATCGCTGTGGGGTCTCTAGCCTAAGCCAGACCCCCAGGAGAGACAGCTCAATCTCATGACTGGCAGCTGGTGCTGCTGTTGCCTAAGAGCTCTGCTTTCCATCATCTGGAGTGCCTCAGGTGGCGTCTCCAGTGTGGTGATCTCAGCATAGACAGAATTCTTTCTTTCATAGCCTCTGGCTGCCCCCAGAGCAAGCGTCCCAGAGGAATGGATATCAGCCGGACAGCTGTTTCTTAGCTAGCATCAAAAGTCATGCTGTGTTACTTCCACCACATCAGTTCATAGAGTCATTAGGAGGCCAGGCCAGACTTGAAGGAGGCAAATTTGACTCCATTTCTTGATGGGGATGGGGCAAGTTTGTATTGAGTAAGAGCATATTGGGTGGGAGATATGATTAGTATCATCTTTGAAAAATGCAATTATCTACACAGTCACTTAGATTATATAATTTCTTGACAAAAAAAAATAAAGAATACCTTAATATAAATAAAGGCTAATACTTTACAGATTTCCAAGAGAGTAGAAGATTGGCTACCACATGAAAATAGGATTGTATTGACCATGACCAGCTTTTAAGAGATCCCATTATTAGCTGGTAGCATAGGCTTACTAAACTGAGGGGTTGCCATCCAAAAATGGAGTTTGGTAGATAAGCTCACCAAAGGCTCTGAACTTCATGAGAATAATGATGAATGCAGCAAGATGATGAACTGACAACAAAAACCCACCTGGTATCAAGAGCTTTAGATAAAAAATCTATGTGTGACATGCCTTCAAAAGATGTTTCAACTTCCAGATAATATGCATGATAATTGTAGTGTGCAGAGAGAAAAACAAAACACTTGTTCCAGTCATACAGACTAGTCATCAGCAGGGCATCATCTCCTTATTGAAGATAATTATGGGTGCCAATAATTGGGACGCTGCTATGCGCTGTGGTAAGGGATTATTTTGTAGAACAGTGTATTGAGTTCTCAGGAAAATTCTGTGAAAGATGCAGGAAAATTAAGGCATAGAGAGTTTAAGCAACTTTCCCAGTGATCTTAAGGGTCAAGAAGAGGACCAAAGTTAAAATTCCAGTAACGATCTTATAGAAAGATGTGAGAACATTTTTCAATATACAAAATTCACAAAATAAGAGACAGTTGTGGACCCATCACCAAGCTTCACCAAGTGCTAACTAACGCCAGTATTGTCCTATATGTGTCACGACTTTCCCCCTTCCACGGTGTTCTGAAGCATGTTTCAGACAGCGTATCATTTTATCCCACACATATGTCAGATATTTCTCAGAAAGATTAAAACTCATGTATAATACAATCACAACAACCAGATCATAGCAAAACCTAAAAACAGTTTTTTATTTTAATATTTCCTTCATTTTTATTTTGACATTTGGACATATGACCCCATTTTTGAAATATTATCAAATATTTATCCAATGTACAGATTTTCAATCTTATAAATGTTATAAATATTTTATTTTACAGTTTATTTGTAGGAATCAGAGTCCAAATGCAGTATATACATTGCAATTATTTAAATAGCTCTTCTGTCTCTTTCAAACTACAGTTTCACCAACATTTCTGCATTTTTCCATGCAGTTTATTTGTTGAAGAAATTGGGATTTTGTTGAATCCATTTTTTTAGTGGATTTAGCATGTTCTTTTGACCTCTATCTTTTTTGCAAATTGGGACTTACATCTTGAGGCTTAACCAGATTCAGGATCCATTGTTTCTTTGTTTGTTTCTTTGTTTGTTTGTTTTTGACAATACTAATCCACAATTGAAGATCTGTTTCTCCTTCCAAATTCTATAATCACTCCCTCCCCCACAAGTAATTTTAGAAATACATGTCATTCAAAGAGACTATCCCCACAGGATCAGTCACCCTGTGGGACAGAAAAGGCAGTCTTCTTCAGACGCACAGGTGACCAAAGTTCTCTCACAAATATATCAGACACATAAGAAGGTGAGAGCAATTTTTAGGTATAAATATTGGGGATGATAGGTTTGATAGTAGCATTTATTTCTAAAATGTTCTTGGACAACCAAGAATCAGAGGGAAAATGATGATTATTATAGATAGTTGGACCCTAATACTTCTCATGAAAGCAGGATATGAGGAGGTGATTGTAACAAAATATTAGTGGGAAAGACTTTGAAGCTATATCCTGAAATGTTCACCACAGGAGAGCGGGGCAGACTATGATTTCAAAGTTAATCAATCAAAAATCTACATCCTGTTGTAAAGCGGTAAGATTAAAGCTCTGATGAAGGATAGTAACTTATCCTTACTTAACCAGAACTTTCAGAAAAGAAAGAAACCTAAAATGAAGTATTACATCAGAAGCTTATACATAAGGAGTTTGGAGGGTGGGGGTCATCATCATCTGGGTTGACTGGGATGGATATTACAAGCAAGGAAAATGAGTATGGCTTAAAAGATTGTTAGAATGGAAGCAAAAAGAAATGAGTGGGTGGCATTTACCATACACATAAGTTATATGAAAAAAAGGAGTAGCTAGGAATAAGCACAGTATGTTCAAGAGAAATCATTGATCAGCGTCTTTAAAATCATTCAGAATATTTGTATGCATAAATGGCCCATTGGGTTGCTCTAGAGTGAGAGCACACAACATCTTAGTCTTGGTCTGGTGTAGCTATGAGGTACCTCCGGTACGTCATTTAATTTCATTGAGTTTCTGGTTTTTTACTTATAAAAAGAGATTGTTGGACTAACTTAGAAGTTCCTGATTTCTGGGACAAGTATAGTTTTTTGGAATGTTGAACAACTTAATTTTTTATTAAAGTAAAAAATCCAACAAAATAACAACAACCTGCCATCCGCTATTAGAATCTTTTTTCTAAAGAAGGCATATTTAAAACCAAGGCAGTGCGTGTGCACATGTCTCTGTTGTGTGTGTCCCACAATTTGTATTAAAACTAACCAGATTGTCCTTATTTTTTTTCTGATTTTACATAGCCTGATAAGAACCTTATCATGGAGTCTACCTGATCAGCATTTGGGAACCATAGACTAGCTGATATTTAATGGTCCTTCCCTTTGTGACATCCTAAGAACTTACAACTGGCATAACCTCCCCATTATACTCTGCCTATAGTTGTGAAGTGAGCTAGTTAACTCACACCCCGATGCTCTGTCTAGCCCTTAAGTGTGCAGCCACGTTTTTAAGTCTGCTGCCAGAACAGTTCTTGTCGGGGTACACATAGGTAGAACAGAAGAAAACCTTTTAGCTTGAAACCAGCAGAATTTTCTTCTGGTCTGCATTCTTGTCACCCTGGCTGCTTAAACTTGTTCATTCATTAAACCTTTCTAAGAACTATCTGGAAAAATGAAATGCTCATAGTGCCTTACCAATCTCACTGACCTGCTGGGAGATCAGTAAGATACCACATTTATTGTTGTTTTTATAAACTATAAAGCTACATAAAGTTTTAATAATAGAATAGTGATAGGTAACATCACCCAAATAGATATGAAGTAACTAGAATTTCAGAGAAGATTGTAGGATTATGATTTTAAACATGACTTTCTAAGAACTGAACCACAAAATCACAGGCCTAAAGATGTTTTAATGATAAATCTTCAGGAAAAAAGATTTTAATTTACCCCAAGCATGTCATGTTTTTATAAAATCTAGGATGACAACCTAATCAAAATTGTCAGCTGTCTAAATATACCATTTTTTTCTCTTCACATCTGAAAATTAGTTGCACTTTGCACTGAGCAAATGTTAAGAGAGCCACTAGAATTTAAGTCCATCAACATATAAAAGGCCCTGGCTGGTGTGGTTCAGGGGATTGAACACCGGCCTGTGAACCAAAGGGTTGCTGGTTTGATTCCCAGTCAGGGTACATGTCTGGGTTGCAGGCCAGGTCCCCAGTTGGGGGTGGGTGACAGGCAACCACACATTGATGTTTCCCTCCCTCTCTTTCTCCCTTCCTTCCCATCTGTCTAAAAATAAATAAATAAAATCTTTTTAAAAAACATAAAAGTAAGCATGAGTGGAAATTAAGACTTTGACAAAGATGCCTATGGAGTAATGATGAAATATAAGCAATAACTTCTATTCAAATGAAAGGAAATATGCCTTTTCTTGGTTGGAGAACAGTAGTTATCAAAGATTTGGAAGAAGTCCACCACTCCTAATTGCACGGAATTAGCAAAGTGACATTTCTGAAAAACGGCTCGGATCACAACGCAGCACAGCGGAGTAATCCTCCTCCAAGGGGGCTAGCTGCTCTGGTGGTCTGCATCCCTCACTGAAAACAGTTCAGTCTTGTCATTTCTCCGTGAACTGTTTCTGTGATTTCTTGGAATATAATTTATGCATGTTTAGAATCACCTGTTTTCTAATAATCATGTTTAAAACAATTGTTGATCAATGAATTGGGAACTAGACTTTTTTTCAGAGCAGATGATTTCACGTCTGTTTTCTGTAATTTTCATGGAAGACATGAAGATAAAATATAGCTACCATGATGATTTACCAGTACGCCCTATATAAGATTCAAAGCTGGAAAAATATCTTCTTGCCAACATTGCACTTATTACCCATCCTGTTGCAACATTTTTTTAAAGTTGAAAACAGTATATTGAATTATATTTTCCAGGATGATATGGGCATTTTTTGTCTTGTTCCTGCTCTATCCCCAGGGCCTAATAAGTTAATGGTATCTAGGAGTTATTCAATAAAGCCATGTTGAATAAATGAAAGCATAATGTTCAATACTTCAAATTTCAGATATGATAGAAAGGTCAAAAAACATTTCTGATTTATGTTATGCAATTTTAAAATGCAGAAACAATCACATGAGTTTACATTAATATTGTGAAATCTTAAATTTTGACTAATATCCTTCATCAATATGGAACAAAAAAATGTAAGAAAGGCAAACAAATATATAATTTAATATTTTTCTCCATCAACATTCAAAATGATGATTTATTTTAAATGCCATTTCTTTTGAATAAAAACAGTTCATCCTTATACTTCTAGTTGAAAAAATATGTTTTAATACCAAAGAATATTTTTATTCAATATGTTTATGTTTATAAACTACAACCATAACTCAGTTATTTACACCAAAATTTAATGTGCAGAGGAAATGCTTCACACTGATGATTTTAGACAAGCCAAAAGGTTTTTAGTTCATTTTATTCTAATTAGCCACATATCCATTGGTCATAAAATATCAACTAAAATTGATAGTATTTTGGTATTCAATTAGAACTGAAAGAACTCCTAAATGTTTGGATAAATGAGTTCAAGGTGTTGATGTAATAACATAGGCACATGTTTATATAATTTTAATCTTAAATGTAGATCTTTGAAAGTGTTAGGTTTATCAGCCCTGGCTGGTGTAGCTCAGTGGATTGAGCGCGGGCTGGGAACCAAAGGGTCCCGGTTCGATTCCCAGTCAGGGCACATGCCTGGGTTGCGGGCCAGGTCCCCAGTGAGGGCCACATGAGAGGCAACCACATATTGATGTTTCTCTCCCTCTCTTTCTCCCTCTGTTCCTTTCTGTCTAAAAATAATAATAAAATCTTAAAAAAAAAAAAAAAGAAAGTGTTAGGTTTATCAAAAAGATTTTTAACTGATGATTTGGCCAAAGCACTTCTCTACTGACAAGATACTTATGTGGAAAGGTATAGAATTACAAATACCTTGCACTTAACACTTATTAAAAGAATAACTTTTTAAACAAGAATGAGGTAAAATATACTGTGTACTGATTATTTGAGCCACACCCTTTACAAAATATACATTTTCCTTTATAAAGAAGAGTAATTGCTTAATAAAAAATGTGTTCTGTTTACTAAAAAAAAATCCTCTGACTTGGTTGGAAAAGGTAAAGCAGATATTTTAAACTACAACTAATATAATTCGTAGAAGAACACATGCTACTTGTAAAACTGCCATTGCAAGAGTAATTTCTTTGTAAACACACCCTTTGTGATTCTGTAGCGGTGTGTCCCTTCTCACTGACTCAGTATTGCTGTTATTCCTGCACTAGGTCTGGACAAAGTGCCGAAAGACCTTCCCCCTGACACTACGCTGCTGGACCTGCAAAACAATAAAATCACCGAAATCAAAGATGGGGACTTTAAGGACCTGAAGAACCTTCATGTAAGAATTTTGTTTGTTTGTTTTTATAAATTTTTGAGTTGTACCAAAATCTAACTCAAACTATTTTTCAAAACAAAAGTTAGGTAAGGTCAGAAATACTACATGGTAATAAATAAGCACCTAAGTTTTTATTCAATTCTCTTCTTAAGAAGTGATAGGGAAGCAAATCATCATAGTCATTAACTCCTAAAAATCAGCCACATTTTTTACATATACTGCATATATATTTAGTGTTTGTTTCTTAAAATTACTTTAAATCTTAATCTCATGTTTCATGACTAAAAGTCTTTATCTTCCCAATTACATGGTACTTCAGTAGTGAAACAAAATGGACCGATTTCAGTATTATTTTGTTTCTTTGTTTCTTTTGTTTTCATTTATTCATATTCTAAGAGGTACAAATTACTTTGGAAAGGCTTATAGATTTACACCAAGAGAAAAAGGGGTAATATATATATATTTTTTTTTATTTAGCAAATATAATTCCATCTTCAAATGTGTGTACATATATATATACACATTGCTTTGTATTTTGGATTATGCATACTGCATTCTTATCTGCATCTGTGTTATTATTATGATTTTCACTTAACTCTACTGTAGTATATGACAATACATCCAGTCTACCAATCAGGATTTCAGCAGAAAAGAGATGGCCTTCTCAAAAGGGTTTCACCGAGGAGACATTACTAAAGTGACTCTTCACAAAGGGGTATGAGAACCAAGAAGGTTTTGTGAGTCATTCAAGCCCACAAGGCCTCAAGGAAATAGGGAGTCCCAGAGGTGGGGAGCTGTTGTCCTATCTCCTGATTTCCTGCCAGTATCTTCTATGGTTGAACCTAACTGGAGGCCAGAGGACAAAGGCATATGGGTAATGAAGTTACCTAAGCTCAGCTTTCTAGGACACAGGGAAAGGTCAAAAAGGGCAAAGAGTGAATATAACTAATTGCATTTGGGAGAGGTGCACTAAAAATGAGAAATGATCAACCTGATCAAATAGGTTTTGTTTTTTTTAAGATTTTATTTATTTATTTTCAGAGAGAGGAGAAGGGAGGGGAGAAAGAGCAATGTATGGTTGCCTCTCACATGGCCCTCATTGGGGACCTGGCCCCCAACCCAGGCATGTGCCCCGACTGGGAATCGAACCGGGACCCTCTGGTTCCCAGCCCGTGCTCAATCCACTGAGCTACACCAGCCGGGCCCTGATCAAATAGGTTTAAGCCTTGCTAAGGTAGACTTCTGTAAGTGTAAATAAACTGTCTTTAAGTATAAAATGAAATTTTACATCTAGTCCATTCTTCACCTGTGATTTCCTATCAAAATGTCATTGTGCATTTAGTGTTATTAAGCCAGATTTTAATATCCAAATAAATACTATATGCTTCACTGTCTCTATATCCTACTCTGATAAGCCTCTCTTAAAATATTGAGTCTGGTCCTAGACAAGACATTTTAGGAAGGACTTTTGAACATCCAAAGAATGATCATCATGGCCATAAAGAATCTGGAAACCATGTCTTATAGGACAGCTGATGGAGACGTGGCTACCTAAAGTGCATGCAAAAAGGCCCTGACTCACGTATTTCAAGGGCCATGTTGGAGAAGAGAAATTGAATTTCCTTGCTTCAACTACAAGATGACAGAATTGTCCTATTGACAATTGAGTGGAATTTCAGAGATGCAGACTTTTGTTCAACATTAAAAATAATAATATAGTTAGAATTTTCAAATAATGCAGAGGATTGCTTAGTGATCAGTTACCTATTTGTGGAGATAAATATCATAGAAAAACACTCTTAAGGTTTATAAACTCAGAAAACTCTATTTTCATATTCATTTATTTCTTTTAACTGTTATAAAATAACCGAGGAGTTATATAGTAAGAATAAAGAATACATAGTAAAATATAAATGTAAAAATAGTCTCACTGCTATATAGTAGAATAAGAAATGCGTATTCAAGAGAAACAATGTAAAGTAAAATAAATTGATCATAATATGCTACAGAGTTCATATAATGAAAACAAGTTGTAGTAATCAACTCTCTTACAGCCAAGATGAGAAAAGCAATAAACATGTATCCATTAGGAGAATTTTAAAGGGAAGCATATATCTTTTTTTTCTTAAGATTTTAAGATTCCCCGTGGAACCGTTAATTAAAGTAATAGTTCAATCTATTACTTCAAGTTCAATCTATTGAACGGCCCAGCAGTATACTCCTGGGTATCAGTAGTGAATGTGAAGAGGACCGAGTAAGAGAAAAATCAGACATCATTCTACATCAGGTTACCAGTTAGTGTTTGGAGAAAATATGGGGCAAAAAAGTCTCAGAATATTAGCAGAATTTTAAGAGAAGAGGGTTTTCTGTGCAAGAGGGAAGGAAATGTAGAAGACAGTAAGAAGCAGACAAATATAAATAGAAACTGGCTTGGGTGAAAGATTCAGGTTCCAGAGCAGTAGAGCATAAGGTCTGAGCTAGAGATTTCAAACCACGGCCCCCCGGGGTCCATCTCCAGCTTGAGCCCCTGCCTCATTCTTTGCTTTCATGTGGTTGCTTCACTGGGAGTGTGCCTGCCATGCTACCAACAGGGTTTGTCAATGAGTACTTAAACTGTCATTGGAATAAGCTAAAACAAATAATAATAAAAATGGAATATTATTTGTTTCAATAAACTAAAACATTTTGAAAACTTTATTTTCATGAGAAAGCTACTTTTTTAAGAAAGGAAAATTTTCTTCCCCTAATCTTTACTTCCTGTGTATTTATGTACAATCTGAATAATCTGCTTAAACTCCTCATATCCTGAAATAAGAGGTATCTAGTTTCTATGTTCTCATTACGTCTGGCATTTGTAATAATGTGTTCTTTATTTTCCACATCTCCATCTAAGTATGTTTTTAGGCAATTATCTTCTTGGCAATCTCTTTCTTTCTACTTCAAAGTACACATTGGAAGACAAGAGAGAGTTTATTAGAGCTTCCAACTACTCAAAGGATGCTAAATGGCTACTTTTCTTAGTCTTTCATTCACAATCATTTCTATCCTTGTTATTATGCAAATAAACATCATAATTTCAGCCAGGAATGCCTCACTGGAATGAGAAGGAAGTAGACAAATGAAAATGTAGCAAGAGTTAAAATGAAAAGGATTGAACAGAAAAAATGTCTATTTTTTCCCCTCAATAATTTGATCAGTTTACAACTCTCTGGTTAATTATGAGTGGTACATATTGTATGAGTAGTTATACATAGTAGAAAAAATATATACTTGTTCTATAAAATAATAGGAAATTGCATGTCAATAGTCAATATTTTTTCATTGAAGCTTAAAATCTAGTAAGGAATTTTTAAGTTAAAAATAAAAATTGTCAAAGATTAAGTTATAAAAACATTTGTTTAGCAATTACTATGTACTAGGCACTGTTCTTAATACCTTATATGCATTAACTCAATTCCTACAACAATTCTTATGAGGTAGACACTCTTGATAACCCCTTATACAGATGAGGCCGCTCAGGCACCAAGAAACTGAGTTACTCGCTCATAGCCACAGAGCCAATGAACCAAAGCCTGAGATCTAAACTTAGGAGCAGTCTAGCTTGAATATGTGCACTAATAATTTCCTATAAATTTGATAGCCACCATATAGTTCCTTAAAGCAACATCTAGTACAGTGTAAGCCCTACATTAAGTGGCTTTGGAGAAAATTGTATGTTTGAATTCAGGTTTCTATATTTTTTTCTTTCAGCTTTATTGAAATATAATTTACCTACATTACTATATAATTGTAAGGTATATACCATAAAGAATTGACTTATACATGTTGAAAAGTAATTACCACAATAAGATTAGTCAACATCCATCATCTCAGATACTAAATTGTTTTCCATTATGAGAAATTTTAGGATTTACATTCTTAGCACTTCCAAATATACCATACAGTAGTGTTAACTATAGTCATCATGTTGCACAATACATCCGAAGCAGTTATTTATCTTATAACCGCAAGTTTTGTACCTTGTAACCCTTTCTTGGATGAAGGTGGTGAAAATGCTTTTACTCCTGCTTCCGCCCTGTTTCTGTTCTTGTCATCTTTTCCTCACCTCTCCCTACCTCCCAGGTTTGATCACTTTTTTCGTTAGTTACCTAAGAAGTAGGTTGTCCCAATTCTTGTGTCTGTGCTTCAATTTTAGATTAAATGGCACTCCAGGCACTTCTCACCCCCAGGCAACGCTTTCAATCCTCTCGGCCTCTTAGCTAACTAATGATAATCCATTTCTGCTTGTCTTTCTTTCTTTTTTTTTTTTTTTTTTTAAGATTTTTTATTTATTTCTTTTTAGAGAGAGGAGAAGGGAGGGAGAAAGAGAGGGAGAGAAACAGCAATGTATGGTTGCCTCTCACATGGCCCTCACTGGGGACCTGGCCTGCAACCCAGGCATGTGCCCTGACTGGGAATCGAACCTTTGGTTCCCAGCCTGCGCTCAGTCCACTGAGCTACACCAGCTAGGGCTTGTTCTTCTTTTTTATGTTAGGCGAGACGATCTCCAGAAGAACACTTGGAATTTGCCTTTGACTTTTGCTTCACTCTGGACTTTCTCATTAGCCACTATAATGAGTCCGTTTTTTTCCATCTCAATGTTTTGCCATTGCCTATTACTGTATAAGTACGCTTTCTTAAATACATATCCCCCTGTATGGAGCTAACACCAACCATCTTTAACAATATACTGTGTACACACGAGGAACTTTCTCATGTGTGAATCTGTTTTAGATGAAGTTTTAATTTACATAGCCCTTAAAAGTTTACCTTATTATGACCAAAATTTTCTGTTTTATTTTTCAAATCTGTTTTATTTTGAAAGTAGAGATGACTTTCACTGGACAAAAACTTTCAACAAACAATAATATTTGAAATGCACTTAGCAAAGAAGCAGTCTATACATTGTAATTTTTAATCCTCACAGCTACCCTTCTAGGTGTTCTTATTATTCCCACTTTACTGAAGAAATAATTGGGGGCAAATGTCCTATTACCCCTGAAATCATCAGCAGTTATTACTACAACATACTCACAGGTACAGGCATCGTCTAGTTATCATGTAGTCAAAGAGGTAATATTTTATTACCTGGAATAGCAGGTAATGCATCCTCAGGTTGATTCTTTATTAATAATTTTTAACATTTAACGTGTTTAATTATATCAAGATTTCAAAATTTAAGGATCTCCTTTGCATTTAAAATTAAGCATCTACTATTTTTGGTGGTTTTTAATGATACAAGTCCTCTGAATCTCTGGCTCTGGCTTATACTGATTTCTTGGGCATTTTATTTGTTAATATCAATTTTCTATGATTTATAAACCCTGATGACTTTTTGAACTTTCTGTACTATTGATTGGAATTTTTTAGGATTATGTTTTAATTACCAATGCAGAGTTTAGGATAAGATAAAAATCATGTTACTTGTAACAAGTTTTAACTAGTTAAATAACGTCAACTACATGAGGATGTACATGGTTTAATTAACCAGCTGTTACTCTACAACTTATTCTTGCATCCCTGAGACTGAAGTTCTCCGTTTTCTGTTGCTCCAGTTTCCTTTTTGTCCCTCTGTGTTTGCATATATGCATAAATGTTCCTACAGTTGAAAATGCAAGTTTTTAAAAACTTGATAAAAGTTATTCTGTGAATTAGGATTCGTTGACAAAGAGATTTAAAATACTAAGACTGGTGTGGTTCTGTTGACATACAGATCATTGGAAGACAATGAGGTTGTCCAAAAATAGGTTCCTCAATAGCTTTAGAAATGGCAGTAATGAATGACAAATAATTGCCCATATTAGGAGAACTCAGAAACAAAAAAATTAAAAGTTGCCAAAAAATTAATATACTTAGCCATATAAAACCATTATACGTAAAAGAGGCAAGAAAATAGAAGAAAATATGTTTAGGCTCTGAATATCGTATTAACTATATCTTTATTTTCTTAACCAATTACCAAAATTTAATAAAAATGAGAAATATTGTGATCAGGCAAACCTTTCCCTGCAAAAACTATAGTAAATCATAATAAAATGAACAGAATTTTTTTAAAGCTTTCAAGTGACAAGAAAATGCAAAATAAAACAACATGCTACAACATAATATACTAATTTAGCAAACTTTTGAAACAAATTGTCTAAATTTTTGAGGCTTCAAGAAAACATTCCTGTCTTACACTGCTGGGGAAAGTGTCAGCTGGTACCACCGTCTCTTAGTGGGACCTGTGACAGTAGTCAGTGCAGTGGACTGAGGGGTTGGCAAATGCAGAGTGGACGGATGCCTTTTCAGGTGTCTGGGGTCACTTCAGTCATTTCAGTTTCTAGAACTATTATACATTGTTTAATATTATATATTGGGTTGGCCAAAAAGTTTGTTTGATTTTTTCAGTACGATGATGCTAATAATGCTTAGTTGCCATTAACTTTATTCAATACAATTTTGTTAGATTGTATAGTTAACAGCTGTCATATCAGCATGCATTTTTTAAAAACTTATGAAAATTGATGAATTTTTGTGCAGCCATTTTAATACTGAAGATGTAAGAAAATATGCAACATTTTTGATATATTATGCTTTATTATTTTAAGAAAGGTAAAAACCCAACTGAAATGCAAAAAGATTTGTGCAGTGAATGGAGAAGGTGCTGTGACTGATCAAATGTGTCAAAGTGGTTTGTGAAGTTTCTTGGTACTACTGACCTTTTGACCAAATAATTCTTTGCTGTGGGGCTGTCTTATGCACTGGAAGATGTTTAGCAGCACCCTTGGCCTCTACTGACTAGAAACCTCTAGCAGGAGATGGCCAACATACTCAATCTATCCAAACGATAAAATTATTGGTGAAAATTTAAAAATCTGTCTTTTACTTCATGGAAAAAATTAATGGACTTTTTGGCCCATCTGATATAAATAGATATATTTAATTATATTTCCTTCCCTGATGTTGAGTTCTTCATATTCTTCTTAAAGGAATCACATCTGATTGATATTTACTGATTTCTTGCAACTCTGCTGGTTTCTCTGCTACCTTTATCAATGGAATGAACAGACTACCCACTCATTTTTTATATGTGTGGAAGGTTTTGGAATTAAGAGAAGTTTATTTTATTCCCTATCCACAGGCATTGATTCTGGTCAACAACAAAATTAGCAAAATCAGCCCTGGAGCATTTTCACCTTTGATGAAATTGGAACGACTCTATCTGTCCAAAAATCAGCTGAAGGAATTGCCAGAGAAAATGCCGAAAACTCTTCAGGAGCTGCGTGCCCATGAAAATGAGATCACCAAAGTGCGAAAATCTGTGTTCAATGGACTGAACCAGATGATCGTCATAGGTATGGCATTCTTATGACTCTAACACCAGGATTCAAGTTTTATCTTAAGAGATTTCAAGTAAGCTTTAGCTGCAGGAAGGTAAATTACCTAGAACTTACATATCTTAAGCCTAGAAGAATGGCAGGAGCAGGGCCAGGAGAAGTGGGAATTTGAATTTGTGCCTTACTGCAGTGTTTCTATTTCTCGTCCTTAGGGTTCTGAGAATATAGAGAAAGCTCTAGAGCTGAAGTTACCCTAATACATGTCCAATATGCAGGATGTGATTAAATAGGGCTTAATTAGAGATATTTGAGGATACATTTTCACGTGGGAATTGGTTTTATATGGAATATCTATAAATTATTTGCTTTAAAAAATGTGTTCTAATGTTTTGCACTCTGCATGACAGAATTAGAATTTTATAATTGGCTTACAAATGTTAGATTCAAATTATGTAACTAAAATTTTAACGTATTTTAGGAAAGTAACTGTCCCATAATAAGTGTAATATGTTAATACTTGATTTTGTTGATTCCTGGGCAAAGTTGTGTATGTACCTTAAATAATTTTGTTGTTTTTGTTTTTGCTACTATTACTCTTCCATAAACATTTGTGTGCTTTTTTGTTGTTGTTGTTACTTGTTGTTTATTTTAGTAAGGGTCATTTTTACCCTATTTTGCCATCCCTTTGAGGAGCATTGCTTTAATTTCTCTTTTGTTTTTCAGTCAAGATGTTATTGAACCAAATTTCTGTTTAATTCTTTGTAGAGATAAACACTACTCTGATATGCAATATCTAAAGTTGTCTTCTAAAAGCTCTGTACTTACTGCACTTGCAGAATTGGGCACCAATCCACTGAAGAGCTCAGGAATCGAAAATGGAGCCTTCCAGGGAATGAAGAAGCTCTCCTACATCCGCATTGCTGACACCGGTATCACCTCCATCCCTCAAGGTAATGGCAAATTCTCCAAAGCAGTTTGAAAATCTAAATCCAAAGACTTTCACACTGTAGAAAGATTGTTTTGCAAATCTGAATGATGACTCAAGTAGCCAACTTCATTTCTAGTAAATTCTCTATCCCTGGGAGTGTTTCTACTGAGCCTGGCTGACCGCTCAGCCAGCTAGGCTCATTGTATTGATGGCCCAGCTCCTTTACCTATAAAGTCTCTTCTAAGATGTAACTTGATGCACAGTGATTTCCTATAATAGAATTGTGACTTCACAAAGAAAAAAGCATAGTTATTTTAAGAAATGGATTGCCTTAGTGGTACTTCGTTAAAAGATAGACATAGATACATGGAAGTACCTCTGAAACTGAACCAATTTTTTCTTTGAGTCCCTAATCTCTTAGTGATTTTTTTTTCCATTTTAGGATTTTCCAGTTACTACTCTTTGAGTAAGAGGATCCACAGTGACCACACTCTTATTTAAATAGAGGTGGTTGTTTGTTACAAAGAATATGGGTTTTAGAGTCTGTTTGCTTGATTTCCAATTGTCACTAATTGGAAGTTATCAAAATCAATTTCTTTATTTTTGAAGTGAAAATAATATTAATAAGCACCTCATTGGGTTGTTTTAAAATTAAATAATTAGAGGGATATCTGGTATACAGATAAATAGTGGATTAATATTACCTTACGTTGTTCATTAAAAATGTTTTTTTTTTTAAGATTTTATTTATTTATTTTCAGAGAGAGAAGGGAGGGAGAAAGAGCAATGTATGGTTGCCTCTCACATGGCCCTCATTGGGGACCTGGCCCGCAACCCAGGCATGTGCCCCGACTGGGAATCGAACCGGGACCCTCTGGTTCCCAGCCCGCGCTCAATCCACTGAGCTACGCCAGCCGGGCTCATTAAAAATGTTTTGAACATTTATTTTGCTTGGGCAAAGTCTCAAAGACAGGAGGCAGGACAGTGAATAGGATGCACTACCCGCCTTCAAGGAGCTCACTGCCTGAGCAGGGCCCACCAGTTAAACAGTAATCACGGCGCAGTCCTGGGGGTGAGCTCATTGTGTGAAGAGCTACCCAGGAGAGGCACGTAAACCAGTCTTTGTGAAACAGAAAAGGTATCAAATCACCAAAAATAAGTTCTTGTAATTTTCCCACATTCCCTGTTTTAGGTTCTTCGGTCTCACAAAATCCCGTCTATATTCTCAATTTTCCTTTCAATCTGCCCCATTCTCAATTTATATGTCTTATTCTTGGGCTGGGTAGAAAATGCAGCTCTTTGCTCACAGAAAACAATGACCCTTTATTGTGCTTCCATAAAAACTTCAACTTTTAAGAGTACATATTCCATAGAATGGCTTCTTACCACCCCTTGCCCCTTCACGGTCTTTTTTTAAATATGGAGGATATTTTTGACTCACAATGGCTACTACTGGTGTAGACAGAGAGGTACAGAGATACAGAAAGGATGTTGATGTCCAGCTTATAAAGCATTCATATTGAGACTTTGACTTATTACATGTAATAAGTGATCTTTTTTATCCTCAGCGCAGGGATTATATATATTTAATATATTTATATTTTTATTTATGTTATAGAGTTTATTTTGTATATTTATTATATGTATCATAAATATACAACATAATATATATATACATACACAGAAAGTTATCACCTTAGAGAGCTGTAGGAGTTAAGGTAAAGTTGCTGGAATTTAAAGTCCAGACCCTTCCACTGCTTCATGCTGCCAGATGGCTTGCATTAAAAGAACAATCTTTGATTTTTCTCTCATTAATGTATCTTCCTAAATATCCCTCAGTAATACATTTTATTGTTTAGTGATCTGTTTTTCTAGACTCTCTTATATCCTTTCTCTACCCTGGGTGCTCTTATCATTGTTAGCTTGTTTTTATTTAGTAAATACTTAATAATATTAAAATTATAGTAACTAAATTTTATTCAGCACATACACCAAATATCTTTCATGGGTTCTGTTATGTGGGTCAAATTCTTTTCATGGGTTGTTGAATGAATCTGAAAACAATCCTCTGTAAGTAACATTGTTCGCCCTGTTTTATAAATGAGGAGAACGAGGCTTAAAGAGATGAAGTAAATGGCGATCAAAGCCTTGGAGCTGGGAAGTGGCAGAGCGGGGGCTGTGCTGGGCTGACGTTAGAGCGCCTGTGTTTGACATTTCACTCTGCTTCCCTATTAAGACCTTACTCCACGCATATTTATTCACATCTGATATCAAAGTCTGCGTTCTTAGGCTGGGACCCTTCTGCCCGAACATCAGCAATTTTCGAGGAGCCTGAATTTCTGCATGTTACCTTCCATGACTGTTGCAGTAGAATGAAATGGAGAGATTATAAATTCACACTTGAGTTAGACCAACCTGAGCGAGAGGCCTACTCAGCCTTTTAGTTGCTCTTTGACTTCAGGTTATCTTTCCACATCTTTACAACCTCCGTCTTATAATCTGTGAAGTGGACACATCAATGACACCTGTCTTTGAGTATTTGTGGGGATTCCTAGATGTAAGACTTGTAATGCACACACATAGTATTTGACCCAAAGTAAGCTTTTCAATACATTTTGTCTTAAAATGGAAAAGGGAAAAAAAGTAACTATAGTTTTTTTTGGCTAAATGCCACAGTGCCAAAGGCGGATGACATTTGCTGTTACTTTGACTCCTCTGTCCTATGCAAAGTTTTCTTTCATAAACTTCCTCCTGACTAACTTTCCTTAAGGGGAACTGATGTGCCCAGAAGGGAGACACTCCGAAACTAGGTAAGAATGACAGATGTGATGATGATTGGTGTTCTAGGGACACTGCACTTTAGAAACATCTTTTCATGGTGACAGAGAAGAAAACAGAGGGTCCAGGGGAAGTAACACCTGCTTGAGTGTGGTTGGTAGGGTAATAATATTGATATAATTATTTATAGTTTTATTTTGAACATTTCACCTAAAATACCACATGGTATGCTTCAGTATGAATTGTTATGTTACAGAATTGCATGCTTATGATTTTGTAATTAGAAAGGGGTGCTGTTTGTGCCAGACCCTGTATACGCACAAGTTTAACAATCTCTACAGTTGCATTCATTGTTATATATATATGCATATATATGTGTGTGTGTGTGTGTGTGTATTCATTTCTTTTACTCGTAGAAATAGTTTACAAATCCACATGCATTTATTCTAAGGAAATTAGAGTGGCTGATATTCCTTATTCCAAGAGTGATTGTGATTTCCTGTTATTTATTCATGAGAATAATTCAATTGCCATTTCATCTCCTTCAGTTTAGAGCATGCTATTTTAACTCCTTCTGGCCATCTGGAAACTTACTATATTCTCTACTTACTACCTAGATAACCTACAACATTTGTAACTTTGAATCTATGTTTCCTCATCTATGAAATGGAATAAATAAAAATAATTTAAATAATGAAAGAATTAAATGAGCTAATTTCGGAAAAGTGCTAATCTCAGTCTTTGGTACAAAATAGACGTTCAGTAAATAGACCCTTTCCTTAGCATCTCCCACGTAAACAGAGAAACTAATAGTCGTTTTCAATCAAATATAGACTAAACTTTTATAGTAAATAGACACTCTTGACAGAATTCAGTGAGATACAATGAAAATTTTAGACCAAACATAACCTGTAATTTTCCAGTTATGTTTTTAATGGACAAATAACCAACACTTTCTGCTAAGCAGATGTTAGTTCTACGTGTAACCAGTTTGCAGTTTTCTTTGTAGTTGTTGCTGTTCTTCTAAGTGGAACAATATGCTCCGCTCAGAAGATAAAAAATTGTATTAAAATATAATACCTCCTCAGATGGCAGAAGGAAATGAAAATAAAATATCTAAAGTTTTCTATTTATATTCCTAAATTTTTAGAAATCTTAGCCATTCAAGAAGTAGTATCCAGAGGTTTAGTGGATACTTTGGATCTGAAGTGATTTCCCCAGGTGCTCTACGTATGGCAGATCATTTGATTATAGGCCTCTGCACTCAGCTTGTATAAAGAAACAGTCCTGATTAAAGAGCGCAAAGAAGCTTTAGCTCTTCCCATACACCTATGCTACTGCAGGGAGGCATTTGATATTTTTATGGAAAAGTTAGATTAAGACTAAGCCAGTATATCAGTGTTAATTTTTAATGATCAAATACCTAGTTAACTTACATATGATCTCTACTATAGTTCAACTGCTCATCTCTTCATTTTAGAGTTATTGTATTTTGTCAATAACAGTGTTAGCCCTAGCTGGTGTGGCTCAGTGGACTGAGTGCCAGCCTGCAAAGCGAGGGGTCACTGGTTCAATTCCCTGTCAGGGCACATGCCTGGGTTGCAGGCCAGGTCCCCAGTAGGCAACCACACATTGATGTTTCTCTCCCACTCTTTCTTACTCCCTTCCCCTCTAAAAATAAATTAATAAAATCTTTTAAAAAATGATGTTAGCCCATTAACAAAAGTGTAAATACCTAATGAGATTGAGGGTTTCACCGCAGTTCTATAATTGTATCCTAACAATTCCTAGGGTGAAAAATCTACTATTTGTTAAGCACAATCCATATTTTTGTTAAACTCAAGCTAGAAGAAAAGTAAAAGTTGTCATACTACTTCCAAGAGAATATATTATTATAAATAAGATGAAAGAAAATGAAAAAAAGCAAAGCTGATGAACTAGGTGAAAAGCAAATCATTTGGAACTATTGTCTTTTAGAAAGTGGCATATGTCATCATTACATACTTCTACATTCTGTAATTATGTTTATCTGCTAATTTAACTTTTTGTATCCATATTCTAGGTCTCCCTCCTTCCCTTACTGAATTACATCTCGATGGCAACAAAATTACCAAAGTTGATGCAGCTAGCCTGAAAGGACTGAATAATTTGGCTAAGTAATAATCTTTCATGAAATTCTATCAGTAAAATTCTATCAGCACAATGGCTAGGTGTATTAGTGCCTATGTGCTCCAAATTAGAAACATGATCGATTTTTTACTGCACCACATTTTTGTTGTTGTTTATAGCAACCTCAGACTTCAGCTAGGCCAATTATTTCTTTAAAAAGTCTAATGAAATAGTATACTTACTATAACTACCAAGGTCAGCTCCCTATTTTATGAATACCCTATGTTGTTAGATTCGGGTATATCTTATTACAAAGTATTTACATCAGTATGCTCATTATGTTCTAACTTAACTTGCATTGAACAGAAGTTTAGCAAATTGTAACACAGGGTCCAGAATTTGAAAATGCATTGAAATGAAAGCTACCAAGATATGGAAATATTGGGCATCCTGCACCACACTACAGAGTTAGAACAGTTATGATGAGATTTTCTAATTCTTATTCAGAAGAGTTTAAAATGTTCCTAGATACTTAATGTAAAAAAAATTTATACTTTTTTACTTAAATGTAAAATTTTACATTTACATGTAGATTTTTATACTTTTTTTACTGAAATGTAAAAAAATTACATGTAAATTTTTATGCTTTTTTACTTAAATGTAAATTTTTTTTTTACATTTTTCTACTTAATATAAAAGAGATTTTTGAAATGTCTGGCCCTTCTTCACTTTTTTCCCCTGATAGATGATCACTAGTTCCTGTCTTTCTTTCTAGCCTAACTATAATATTCCTATATTTACAGTTTGGTTAAGTAATGAAAAGAGGAGAGTTCTGGAAAACTATTTCAGTTGTCCTCAAGGAACACTTTGTTCTCAATCCACCGGTACTGTTGAATGTTCTTACAGAGGAGCGTGCTGTGATGCCACATTGGCTCACTCCTCTTTTTGTATATAATTTCATGGTGGATAAGTAAATATAAAATATTTTTGATCTTTGAAAAGCACTTCCTCCCAGATGGGTACATCCTGCAGCTTTTCCCACTGCTGTGGGTATTTCTCAGTAACCCCAGGGATGGTGAGAGCCGAAGGGGAGCACATGCATGTAACGGCAGCTGCAGAGCCTTACCCTGGCGTGTCACAGCTGAGAGGAAATCCTTTATCTGAAGCTATTTAATTTCAGCTTCTGATGTAGAAAATATTTTTCAAAATAGTATTATGCATCACCCACCTTCCTTTGTTGACTCAGTCCCTCTAGCTGCAGAAAAAATGTTGGGAACTAAGTTGCATTACTTGTATAAACTGTCTTTAGGGCCGCAGGTCCTGCTGGGTCACTGCTCAGAGAAGCAGTGGGGATAAGAACGAACAATAGCGTAACATTCTAAATGTTGTAGGTCATTCATAATATTTGTGCTTTTTTAGTAAAAACAAAAAATTCTGCACTGAAAACGATATGGATATCTTGATATTCTACACTTTAATACTAACATCATATGCTTGGCATTAAACGGAAAGACACATAAAGAGCTAGTAAACTTTGAAAGGTCAATAGAAGTGAGGATTTCTGGTCAAATGGATTTGAGCCACATTGACCAAGCAAACTTTGCTAACTCTTGAATTTATCAACCGCATTTCTTTTGGGAATCAAACCCAGAAAAAGTTGTCTATTAAACCATCAAAATCTTGTGTTGCTTGCTCCTCACTGATGTTGAACAGAAGTATTTTGGTGCTGAAATATCAAAACTGTGAAAGCAAAGGGAAAGCAGCCACTGATCTCAGACCATTGTTGCAGGGCAAATATTCCAACCGGTGACTGGGCACCATGGGGGAGAAAAGTGTGTGTGTTCCCTGCAAAAAAAAAAAAAGAGGCAAACTCCCCTTTTACTATACAGACACACATGCTGTCATGCATATCAAAATATATATCATTATCACATCATTTCTTCCAGTCAGGTGGCATATTCTCCAATGGAAAGAATTGTGGGTGTCTGAGCCGTGTGTCATCTGCCTCACAAGCTGAGGAGAATGTCTCGAACATACTGAGTTCTTGAATCTACAAATAAATTATGTAAACATTGAAGTTTCCTTGAATAAATTACTAGGAATGTTATATTCTAAGAAATGTGTTAGCCCAAAACAGATGTAGGGCTTGGAGTGTAGTAAGAAATAGGAGACATGATCCTGAAATTAAAAAAGGGAAGGCTGGAAACTAGAGATGCATGCCTAAGATGAAGGGAAAACCAAAATATTCTGAGCTAAGTTTCCAGGTTAAGAATCTAAAGCTAAGATAAACCATCTGTGCTATTAATTCTTTAAAATCAATACACTTTAATCTTAGTTATTTCAAATAGCAAGTCATGATTAAGATTTAGCCAGCATCTAAAGGTTAAAAGGGTTCAAAGGTCAGGACTAGCCAAAGGCAAGCAGAAACCCATATAACATGCCCTAGTCTCTTTCACTGCATTTGAAGAAACCCAATAGGTTCTTTCTCTTTCTCTCACTGGGAGCTTTCTGGGTCTCTTCCAAAATCTCGCCTCATCCCTAGGTCTCTAGGGTTGGAAACTAGGGATTTCAGTACCTGGTACATTCAGACAGTAACAGATGGTCACTCAGTCTTTCAGACTAGTGGGAGATACTAATCATGGAAACCGTTCTGGAAGGTAGTCTTATTGACTCATTAATCTTATACCTTTTATTTCCAACAAATAAATTTATGCAATAAATATACAGTTGCTTAATTTCCAAAGTAACCAAAATGATAATATAGTTTTTATTTTTTCCCAAATGAATTCACTATATTCATTATATACACAAATCAATTCAACAGCTATTCATTGATTATATCAAGTTCTGTGTTAGTACCGAACATGCCACCACAGTCACTAGTCTCAAGGAGAGACACACAGGTCCACTGTCCCTTGAGTTTTACCAGAGGGTGACAGCAGGATGCTTGCTATAGACGAGCATTTACATTTAATTTAGTAATGTCAGAAGAATTTTAAAGAGGGTAAACTCTAAGCTGAAATCTTAAGAACAAATGGACTTTGTTCAAGTTCAGCAAGTTTGGAAAAGCACGGTAGGCAGAGGGAAGAGTAAGTGCAAACGTGAAAAATGCCCTTTCCCTTTGCCTTGCCTGACCCCACGTCTGCAAGCAGGTGTCCAGGTGCGGTACCTGAGCTGCTTTCCTCTCTTCTGTCATAGGTTGGGACTGGGTTTCAACAACATCACTGCTGTCGACAATGGCTCCCTGGCCAACACCCCTCATCTGAGGGAGCTTCACTTGAACAACAACAATCTTACCAAAGTGCCTCCTGGGCTGGCAGAACATAAGTACATCCAGGTAAGGCAATGCCACTAACTGTTGGGAATCATTTCTGGGGAGCACACCCTCTTTACTGGGATGCCAGGAGGTAGGAGGCCCCGCTTAGAAATCAGTTTTCAGAGAGAAATGTTTAATGTTTCCATATAAATAGTCACTCTAGTTTTATAGGTTTAAATGATTAATTTTTAAATATTAAGACTATTACCTTGAACTTACTTGCTTCCAGAATGTAATATTTTTTATGAGGCAGGGTAGTTTCAAGTAACAGATCGGTGTAATAAATACGTACTGGTTGGTAGAAATTATAAAACCTGTGATGCATAGATATGGAA
Organism: Micronycteris hirsuta; assembly: GCA_004026765.1. Taxonomy (NCBI): domain Eukaryota; kingdom Metazoa; phylum Chordata; class Mammalia; order Chiroptera; family Phyllostomidae; genus Micronycteris; species Micronycteris hirsuta. The sequence continues at coordinate 30,805 of PVJI01007330.1, read as the reverse complement.
TAAAATCGTAGTTTAAACTTTCAGTTTCAGCAGATGTCATATAGATCAAAAGTGAATGTTTATTCAGCAGTATGACTGAATTAACTTTCTGTCAATTATAAAGTTATAATGCATTCAAAGGATAAGATGATACGGTTCAATTGTCCACTGTGGTAATGGATCTTTGTGGTCTGTAAATCTGTAAATGTAAGACATGCTTACTAGTTTAAATTGCGATGATAATTTTATATACAACAGTATAAGACTTCCATTATTACTCTGAGGAACTAAAACAAACACATTATTCAAATTGTCCATTTTTTAAAAATTCAGTAATGTGGTCTTCATCTTCTGTAGATTTTACATATTTGCTTATTTTATTTCAATTTTCAGCTTTTGAAAGGTCATATTTAAATTGTTGCAGAGATTTACATAGGTAGTTAGTTCAGCCATGGTGATTCAGAAACTGTACCTTGACACTGACACTATGTTGCAGGGAAAATCATTTAATAGATGTGCATTTTTCATAATCTAGTACTTCAGCTTTAGTGCTCGGAGTTCAAGATAGGTTTCCCTTTTACTCTGCTCTCAACAATATGAGTAAATCACTGATTTTTTTTTCATTGAGTTGTGACAAAACTCCAAATTAAATTGATAAATTGCAATTTTCATTATTTTATGCTAATTCTTTTTCAGTGGGTCTTTGGTGATGATAGAGAAGTGAGTAAGCAGGGTTTGAAGCCACAGGTAAAACTGGGCCACTTGGAAGACCTAGAGGAACAGCTTTCATTGTTACTGCTAAGATTTTAGTTGGTAGTAGATTTTGTTTTGTTTTGGTTTGGTTTGGTTTGGTTTTCATTTTTAGATCTCAAGTAATCATTTTCACCTTCTTGATTGCTCTTTTTCAAATGTTAACCTGAACACATTATTAAGTCTATAAAATCAGTTTCATGGGTGCATTAGGAACATTTATGAAATGTGATGGTATGGGGTAAGGTGAGATGAAATAGAATAAATTAATATAAAAGAAAATATCTTGTAATATTAAGTATTTAAAAATTGGTTTGTATATACAGATTTTTTACACTAAACCTCAATTTATAATGTGTTTCATATTGTGGATCACAGAGAAAAAAATAAAACATACTTGTTTGCATCTTTGTTGAATATCAGCAAATCTCATGGGCTTTGACACAGGGCCCCACATTCAGAAGGGCCTCACTCTTGGTTTTCCATATCTAATTGGTTCTCTGTGTACTCATTTTATCCCTCTTCCTTCAGGCACCAAGGGATTCCACCTACCCCGGTTCCTTTTCTATAAGTATATAGTTCACTTATTTTAAGGAAAATAATAGAGTTGTTCAACATCACCACAATTCAGTTTCAGAACACTTCTATTACCCTCAAAATAATCTCCTATTAAGTTCTAGTCAGTTCTCAATCTCATCCCCAGATACAGAGAATCATTAATTTTCTTTCTGTCTCTATTTATTTGCCTTTTCTGGACAATTCATAGAAATGTAGGGCTTCTGGCCAAGATGTTGCTGTAGGTTCCTCACACAACCAAAAGAAAGATAACAACCAATTTAAAAACAAACAAAAATAAATCAGAACTGCCAGAAAATTGAACTGGATGGAAGTCCAACAACCAAGAAGTTAAAGAAACATTCAACTAGACTGGTAGGAGGGCAGAGATGGGTACCTGGGGCAGAGAGGACACGTGGCGAGGCAGCAGGCCAGGTGGGCCAGGAGGTGGCTGCAGGACCCAGTGGTCCGCATTTGTGTGCAGGTAAGCTGGGTGGAACAACTGGGGAGTGAGACAGAATGAACAACCCAGGGTTCCAGCATGGGAAGCTAACGCCCCAAAACCTCTGATTGTAAAAATCTGAGGGGGTTGCAGTGACCGGAGAAGCTCCCGGTCTCACAGGAGAGTCTATAGGAGGGGCCCACCCACCCAGGAATCAGCACCCAAAAAGGCACAATCCACTTGTGGGAAGCGAGGGAAGTGACTGAAAGCTGGTAGAGAGCCAAGCAAGTGGCATTGTTCCCTCTCTGACCCCTCCCACATATAAAACACCACAGCACAGTGAAGTAGATTGGCAAATACCTAACGCCCCACCTCTTACAATGTAACAGGTGTGCCGAGACAAACAAAAATGGCTCAAATGAAAGAACAGATCAAAACTTCAAAAATAGAACTAAGCAATGAAGAGATAGCCAACCTATCAGATGCAGAGTTCAAACACTCTAATCAGGATGCTCACAGAAATGGTTGAGTATAGTTGCAAAATAGAGAAAGAAGTAAAGACTATGCAAAATGAAATAAAAATAGACAGGGAACCAACAGGGACAGAAAGGAAACCAGGACTCAAATCAACAGCTTTGACTAGAAAAAAGAAATAAACATCCAACCAGAACAGAATGAAGAGACAAGAAATCAAAAAAATAAGGAGAGGTTTAGTAAGCCCTGGGACAACTTTGGACATTCCAACATCTGAATCATAGGGATGCCAGAAGGAGGAGAGGAAGTGGAAGAAATTGAAAACTTACTTGAAAAAATAATGAAGGAAAACTTCCCCAATAAGGCAAAGGAACTAGACCTGCAAGTCCAGGACACTCAGAAAGTCCTAAAGAAATTGGATCAAGAAGAAACATCTCAAGATACATCATAATTAAACTACCCAAGATTAAAGATAAGGAGGGAATATTAAAAGCCACAGGAGAAAAGGAGACTGTTACCTACAAAGGAATTCCCATAAGGCTGTCAGCTGATTTCTCAAAAGAAACCTTACAGACACGAAGAGGTTGGAAAGAAGTATTCAAAGCCAGGAAAGGCAAGGACCTACATCCAAGATTACTCTATCCAGCAAAACTATCATTTAGAATGGAAGGGCAGATCAAGTGCTTCCCAGACAGAATCAAGTTAAAGGAGTTCATCATCATGAAGCCCTTATTATATAAAATGTTAAAGGGACTTATCTCAGAAAAAGAAGAAGGTCAACACTATGAACAGTAAAATGACAACAAATTCACAACTATCAGCAACTGAACCTAAAACACAAAAACAAAAACAAACTAAGCAAACTAGAACTGGAACAGAATCACAGAAATGGAGATCACGTGGAGGGTTATCAGTGGGGAGGGTGAGGGGGAGAATGGGGGAAAAAATGCAGGGTATAAAAAGCATAAATGATAGGCACAAAATAGACAGGGGGAGGTAAAGAATAGTATGGGAAAGGGAAAAGCCAAAGAACTTATATGTACGACCCATGTGCCTGAACGTCCACATCACAGCATTTATTAGAAGTTGAGTCATGTTTATTTATAAAGTGCATTCCATTATATAGATATGCCACATTTTGTTTGCTAGTATTACTCTTTTTTTGTATTTTATTTAATCTTTATAGTATTTTTTTACCTTACCTTTTAGTCCCCTTATACCCCTCTCCCTTCTGCAATCACCACACTGTTGTCCATGTTCATGAGTCCATTTTCCTTTTTGCTCAATCCCTCCACCCCCTAACCTCCCTCACCACTACCTGTCTTCCTGCTCTCCATCTATGAGTCTGTCCCCATTTTCCTTGTTAGTTCAGTTTGTTCATTACATTCCACATATGAGAGAAATTATATGGTATTTGTCTTTCCCTGACTGGCTTATCTCACTTAGCATAATGTTTTCCAGTTCCATCCATACTGCTGCAAAGGGTAAATTTTTCTTCTTTTCTATGTCCAAGTTATATTCCATTGTGTAACTGCCCCACAGTTGTTTTATCCAATTATCTGTTAATGGACACTTTGGCTGCTTCCGTATCTTGGCTATTGTAAATAACAGTGCAAGGAACATAGGAGTGCTTATGTTCTTTTGAATGAGTGTTTTAGGTTCCTTTGACTATATTCCCAGAAATGAGATCACTGGGTCAAAAGGCAGATACATTTTTTTTTCAAGGTATCTCCATTCTGGTTTCCACAGTGGCTGCACCAGTCTGCATTCCCACCAACAACACAAAAGGGTTCCCCTTTCTCAATATCCTTGCCAGCACTTGTTTATTGATTTGTTGATATACATTCTTATAGGTGTGAAATGGTATCTCATTGTGGTTTTAATTTTCATTTCTCTGATGATTAGTGACACTGAGCATCTTTTCATGTCTGTTGGACATTTGTATGTTCTCTTTGGAGATGAGTCTATTCAGGTCCTTTGTCCATTTTTTAATTGGATTGCTTACTTTTTTGTGTTTCATTTTGTAAGTATTTTATAAATTTTTGGATATTAAACCCTTATTAGCTCTGGCTGGTATAGCTCAGCAGATTGAGCATGGGCCTGTGAACCAATGGTCACCAGTTTAATTCCCTGTTGGAGCACATGCCCAGTGGGGGGTGAGCAGGAGGCAACCGCATATTGGTGTTTCTCTCCCTCTGCCCCTGCTTTCCCCTTGCTCTAAAAATGAATAAATAAATAATCTTTAGGAAAAAACCTTATCAGATGTATCAGTGAATACGATCACCCATTCTGTGGGTTGCTTTTCATTTTGTTGGTGATTTCCTTTGCTGTGCAAAAACTTTTTAGTTTGATGTAGTACCATTCGCTTATTTTTTATTTTGTTTACCTTGCCTGGGGAGATATATCTGATTTAAAAAATTGCTACAAACACTATCTGAAATTTTGCTGCCTATGTTTTCTTCTAGGATTTTTATGGTTTCAGGTCTAACATTTAAGTCTTTAATCCACTTTGAATTTATTCTTGTGTGTGGCGTAGGAAGGTGGTTTAGTTACATTTTTCTGAATTTATCTGTCCATTTTTTCCCAACATCATTTATTGAATAAACTACATTTAGCCCATTGTATGTGCTTGCTCCCTCTGTATAATATTAATTGACTATGAAGGTATGGGTTTATTTCTGGGCTTAATAAACCCATACCTGGGATTAATTCTGTTCCATTGATCTATATATCTGTTTTTATGCCATTACCATGCAGTTTTGATTAATATGGCCTTATAGTATAGTTTGATATTAGGTAGCATGATTCCTCCTACTCGGTTCTTCTTTCTCAGGAGTGCTGTTGCTATTTGGGGCCTTTTATGGTTCCATATAGATTTTTGAAATATTTGTTCTAGTTCTGTAAACAAGCCATTGGAAACTTGATGGGAATTGCGATGAATCTATAGATTGCTTTGGGTAGCACAGACATTTTAATGATATTAATTCTTCCTATCCATGAACACCTTATGTGCTTCCACTTATTTGTATCTTCTTCAATTTCTACAGTGTCTTACAATTTACCAAGTGCAGGTCTTTTACATCCTTGTTTAGGTTCATTCCTTAGTATTTTATTCTTTTTTAAGCAATTGTGAATAGGATTGTTTACTTAATTTCCCTTTCTGTTAGTTTGTTATTGGCATATTAAAATGCAACTGATTTCTGGATATCAATATTATATCCTGCTACTTTGCTGAATTCATTTATCACCTTTAGGGTTCTCTATGTACAATATCATGTTATCTGTGAGTAAAGTCAGTTTTACTACTTCCTTTCCAATTTGGATGCCTTTTATTTCTTCTGGTTTGATTGCTGTGGATAAGACTTCCAGTACTATGTTGAATAAGGGGGATGAAAGTGGACATCCTGTCTTGTTCCCGATTATAAGGGGAACACTCGTAATTGTTGCCCATTGAGTATGATGCTAGAAGTGGGATTGCCATATGTGGCCTTTGTTATGTTTAAGTGTGTTCCTTCTATTCCCATTTTGCTGAGAGTTTTTATCATACGTAACTGCTGGATTTTATCAAATGCTTTTTCTGCATCGGATGATAGTATCATGTGGTTTTTATCCTACATTGTATTTGTGTTGTAAATCACAGTTGTTGATTTGTGAATGTTGCTAATACTACACCTTTTGATTACTTTAGCTTTTCATTATGTTTTGAAATTGGGAGTGAAGATACTCTAACTTTCTTCTTGTTTTTCAAAATTGTTTTGGCTCTTCTTGTTTCTTTGCATTTCCATGTAATTTTAGGATCAACTTTTTCATTTCTGCTAAAATAGTGTGCTGGGAATTTGATAGGAACTATATTGAAACTTTAGATCAATTAGAGGAGAATTTTCATCTTGATAATATTGAGTCTCCCAATTAAAAAGCATGTACTGTAATATCCAAGCATGTAGCTCTGTCTTTTATCTTCTCTAATTTTCACAACAATGTTTTGTCATTTTAGGGTACAAATGTTAATGGTTCTTTTATTAAGTTCATTTCTGTTTTGCTGTTTTGTTTTTTTTTTTGATGCTGTTGTGAATGAATTGCTGCCTTAATTTCATTTTGAATTGTTTATTGCTGGTATACAGAAATTCAATTGTTTTTTTTTATCTTGCTCTTCTGTCCTAGTACTGTGCTGAAATAGTTTTAGTTATAATTTGGGTTTCTTTAATGTATTATTTTGGATATTCTATATTCAGGAATTGTCATTTATAAATAGTTTCAGTTATTCTTTTTTATCTAAATTCCTTTAATATCTTTTTCTTGTTTCATTGCAATGGATAGAATCTCTAGTGCAATGTTGAATAGAAGTGATGAAATTAGACATCTTTACCATGTTTCCTATTTTAAGAGGGGGTTGGACAATCAACTAAACCAATTTATGTTTCTGAGATAAATGTCTTGGTTTTTATGTATATATTTTTACATGTGAGATGTAGTTTTCTTATAGTTTGTTAAAGTTTTTTTGGTCTATATTCATATGAGATATTTGATTATAGTTTTCTTGTGAAGATTTTTGTCTTGCTTTAACATTAGAAAATATTGACCTCATAGAATGAGTTGGGAATTCAATTTCCTTTTTACACAGACTAATATTTGCTTTATGTTTTGATATTTTCTTCTCTCACCTTCAATATTAGCCATAAACTCTCACCAAACACCTCTCCCCTTTCTTGCTAATCACTGCTAGGAAATAAAGAATGGTAAATGACAACAAGAAATGTTCAGAGTTTGAGAATCACAAAAGAAAAATACTCACAGTTATTATTTTGATTTTGATATCCCTTATTCCTATTTTGGTATGACATATACTGTTCTCTTTATAAACCCTTTCTTAAAGAAGGCCCTTTTCACCAACAAGTGAGTATGAGTGTTCTGGTAGGTGGAACGGTATGTCAAGTCAACTATTTTAAGGGAACACCTCATGGATTTTATAACTTGCTTTAGAAATTGTTGCTTTACATAGCATTGTATTTTAGCCTTGATTGTATGGTTGTATCATCAAGTCATTCACTGCTCTTCAGAATTCACATCTACATAAAGGAAGTAAAAAACTCATTTCGTAAGTCCTTTTTCTAAGTCTGATATTTAGTATCCTTACAGAAATCTATGAACAAATTGCCATTATCTTAAATGCAATCATAAATATATTTCAGGAAAAAATCTGATAAATTATAATGTATTTATAGAGTATAATCTGTAACAGAGAATACATTAAAAACTTTATAGGCATATTTATTGCAATTACTGTGACACATTTTCTTAGAGTTTGTGTTGATATTGATTTCAGTTGTATACCCTCTTTTTCTTTACTCTGTATTACTTCCTCATTTTATATAACTTTATTGAAAGTTCTGTTATTTATCTTTGTCCCTGAAAATATATTCCACATAGACATAATTTATGAAATAACTATGAATCCATTCATTTATTCTCTCAACATATGTTTATTGAACACCTACTCTTCCTAGTAGACACTAGAGATACAGTCATGAACAAAACAGCAAGAGATTTTCCTCCTAATGGAACCTTTATTCTAGAAGAGGAAAATAGACAAAAATAAATAAATATATAATATGCTATATAGTGATGATTGTTATAAAGAATAATAAATAAGTTTATTTAGGACAGAGAATGGCAGAATGAGATGATTGGATAAGACTTCTTTGCTAAGGAGAAATGAATTACATGAGGTAGTAAGCCTGGTAGACATCTTGGAGGAGATGATTCCAGACGGAGGAAACAGTGTATGCCAACTTGAGGGGGAACCATGCTTTGCATGTTAGAGGAGAAGCAAGTAGGCCAGGGTGGTTGTATTGAACAGTGAGGGGAGATGAGATCAGAGCAGAAGGGTGTCAGACATACAGATTATGGAGGCAAATGGGAGAACTTTGGGTTTTATTCTAGACATAGGAAGCTGCTAGAATATTGAAACAAGAAAGTTATAACTTATCTTAGTTTTTAAAACAATTGTTTTGTGAACTAAAAAAAAAAAGGAAATAAACAACAGACTTTAGGAAAGCAAAAGAAGAAGCAAGAAGAAAAATCGGTGTAACTTCAACAATCCAGAAGAAGATAATGGTGGCTTTGAGAAGGATTTGGGAGTAGACGTGGGGAGAAGAACTGGATTATACGCATATTTTGAAGTTTGAGCTGGCAGGGTTTGCTGCTGGTTGGGGAGAGTGTGACAGAAACAAAGGAGCACAGATAATGACAATGTTTTTAGCTTGAGAATCTGAAAATCTTGTGATGCTGTATACCCAAATGAGGAAACTAAGGAAAGGAAAAGTGAGCTTTAAAAGGAAGAGAGAAATAAAAAATTTGGTTTGAGAAGTATTACAGTATTTAAACTGAAGAATGAAAATACTGAAAAAGAGTTAAGTATTTATATGAGGGGCCTCAGTATATTCAGAGGAAAATAATCATTCTTCATTATTTCACGTTGCAGGTTGTTTACCTTCATAACAACAACATCTCTGCCGTTGGATCCAATGACTTCTGCCCACCTGGGTACAACACAAAGAAGGCTTCTTACTCAGGAGTGAGCCTTTTCAGCAACCCAGTTCAGTACTGGGAGATTCAGCCATCTACCTTCCGATGCGTCTATGTGCGCTCTGCCATTCAGCTGGGAAACTACAAGTAACTCCCGAGAAAGCCCCCATTTTTATAATGGCAAAATCCCATTAACATCATTGCTCGGAAAAAAAGAAAATGAAAGCTAGATATTGAAATCCTAACTGCAATGTGGATGTTTTTCCCACATGACTTATTATGCATAAAGCCAAATATGCAGTTTAAATAATTGCCTACAATAAAAAAATATTTTGCCTGAATTCTTTTTTGAAGCTTTCTGTTGATGATAACTGAGCTATCGCAGGTATTCTTATTTCATTAAATGTAAAATTTGGAGAAAATATGTATGTCCAAAATTTAGTAAAGCTTTCCTTTTTTAATTTTCAAATAGAGTCAAATTTAAAAAGCATCAATCTTCTGTAACTCATAGAATGGTTAGTGCCTTTGACTTAAAACCAAAAGTCAACTTCTAGCTTTGTATTAATCCCCATTATTACTGGAAAAGCCTCATTTGAATATGTAAATTCAATATAGGCTATGTAAAATTTTTGCTGTCATTATTTTGAAAAAAATAAATTCACAAGTTCACATTCAAAAGTAATATTGTATAGGAGTATAATTGTAAATCTTTCCTAAAATTAATTTTCTGAAAAGAGTAGACATTGCTTTCTTGATAAAAACAGCACATTCTTTCAAGTTCTTAGATATTTCTTCTGCTCCTGTCCCTTCACATTTGTGTATTGTAACTTACATTACCTATACTCAATGTTAAACACAAAACTGACTTTTTCTGATGGTTTAGAAAAGTGATATTTTATAGTTACTAAGATCTAAATCAGCTTTAAAACTCTCATGAGCATAATTAGACCGCTTACCTAAATATTTCTATTATTACTGGATGTATTACATATTTACTGTGTTTAATTAAACCTTCCTTCAATTTCAGACTGCTTTTTTCAGGATTTAGAAACAACTATCAAAGCAGACCATTCAACAAGCCAGGGGAATGGGATTATTTACCAAGAGTAAATATTTATCAAAAAGTGTATTTGTTCCATCAATGTCTAATAAGTAAACATATGAAGACAGTTTGTTTCTTTTACAACATCGAATGTTTTATGGTTGTAAATACAGAAAACCAAATTGAAGCTGGTTTAAACTATAAAAGGAAATACAAAATCGTCCTTCTATTGGGTGAGCCTTTAGTTGCAGTTTGATAGAGTTCTAGCGGAGTTTCTCTGCGGTTCTTTCAGCTCTGTCTTCCTTCATTACGTTCTCAGGATGGCTTCTCTTATATTTGCAAAACTGACCACTTCACCCCATAATTTATCCCATTCAGAACACAAAAGAATGTTAGCACATTTCCCAGAAGTCATGAGATTCATTCTTATTTTTGCATACCAACCTCACAACCCTGTAGAGTCAATGAGCGAATACTGTTACTCCTATTTTGTAGAAAACTGAACTGAAGTTAGTAGAAATAAGCTTCCTGTAGTTAAAAACCTGCTAAATACCTGCAACAGAGCTTTTTCTTCTTTCTTTGTACAAGGCGGGGTCTAGTAGAAAACAGAATTTACCCCAGAGAATTCACCAGAAGGTGGTTTAATGAAGGGATTGTGGCAAGGTAGGCGCAGAGTTTATTGCATCAAACAAGGGTCGGTGAGGCACCCAGAGACTGGCAGTGGCATCAAAACCATTCCCATCATGTGGCTGAATGCAGGGGAAGAAAGTGAGTTTCTGGAGCCAAGTGAGAGGACAGTTAGGGAGTCCTTTTGCTCCCAGGGAGCCTTGTTCCTGGAGGAAGACAACTTCTGCCAGAGGTGACGCACTAAAGCAGGGCATCTACTTTTCTCTCCTAATACATATCCAGTCACTCTAAAGGAAAGACAGCCATCAAGAAAGCCAGGCAGATGAAGTCTTCTCCTGGCACAGGGCAAAGAGGAGAGGAAAATGCTTCTGGTCAAGGCATGTGGAGAATAACTAACCCAGGCACTCTAACTACAATCATCGAGCAAATTCCACCAACTCAGCCAAACATTGCATTCACATCACGTGTTACCCCAAGCACTTCTCCTGAACCACAGTGATCTTAGACTTTTTTGCGTTGATCAAACGTTCTGATATATGTGTGTGTATGTGTGGTGTGTGTATGTATACGTGTGTGTATGTGTGTGTGTGTGTGTGTTTGATGAAACTTCATCAAATGATTAGCTGAATCTGGTTTTCCATTATTAAACACGAAGCTATTTTTATAATGTCTTTGATTAAAACAGAGTTTACTAATTTAAATAAACATATCAGGTTAAAAATCAAAGTGCAAACAGGAAACTTACATTGTCAACATTAAGGGGCAGTCAGTTATATATTATACATAAACTTGGCAGAAAACAAAAATAGTATTTGTTTAATTATGAGAACCATGAGAATGGAGGCATAGAGCTCCCCGCTGCTGCATGTAAAGTCCTACCTTACTTTTTACTGGTTGCTGTTTGAGATGTACCAATTTTGGTGTGAGCTGTTTAAATTGGCTGGACTTTCATGAAGTGAACATGTTGGTGATATTTACTCACAGTCTGAATCAGTAACTGGAAGAGGCTATTTGGCGATTTAGCATTTACTTATTTGTTAAGTAAACTAGACATGAGATAACCCCTAGTAGGAGAATGAAAACAATAACAACAGGTATTTCTTTCTGGACTTTATTCAGTGAGTCCAAATTTCCAGCTTCTGGGTTAGGCTCTTTTTGGACCATGTACCTATTTATCACAAAAATCTCATAAGAATACACTGTTCCTGTTTTACGGATGAAATTGAGATATACAGGAAATATAGAGTCAGCATTATAACCCTGATGTGTGGTGATCCAGTTACGCTTGGCCTTTGTTTTTGCAGCAGTTGATATAGTTCATAGCATTATCATGACCAGAGGTGGCGGTCTTCAACAGCAAGAAGGGAATCTGGTCACGAGCCATTCTGCAGCGTTGTGTTCACAGGTTAGGGCCTTGAGGTTCAGGTGCCATAAAGATAATAATGGCCCTTTCACTGAACACTGCGCCTTAACTGTGTATACAGTATCTCATTTAATTCTTACACTAGCCCTGTGGGCTATGTGTGGTTATTTCATTCCATTTTACAGATGAGTAAATGGAGTCCCGGAGAGGTCAAGTAATTTTCCCTTAAATATATAGCTTGTAAGTAAGGAAGACAAATTTTCCGTCATTTCAATTTGTTGCCTTCTGCTACTTTAGGGGGGAAAAAATGTATCTGTGCCTAATGAAGAAGCATCACTGAACATTCACAATATCATCTTTGAAATATTGTGCAGGGCTATAAAATAATGGATAATCCTACCCATCAGAATTAGTGTTGTACATTTCAAAACTGATGAATTTGTTCATAACAAATAGAAAATGTTCTATATCACTGTTGAATTTTTAAAATGTTCTGTTTGAGTATGGTATCCACTAGCCATACCTGTCCATGGAGAACTAGAAATGTGATAGAACTAAAAACCTGAATTTAAATTTTATTTAATTTCAATGAATTTAAAATTAATAGCTACATATAACCACTTGATATAATATTGGATATCATATTTTAAATTCTCCCAATGAGTTTAAATAGGACTTCCATGATATAGAGTGGATTTCTACTCATGCAAAAATATTTGCGAGGCCTGTGCCACACACTAGGGATATAATAATGACCTTAGAATGATCATAATTTAATAAACGATGCAATCATGTAACCAAATAATAGAAATATGGAAGGATTAATTTTATAATAGAAATGGAAGTAAGTTGCAGCAGAGCCTCAGAGGAAGAGTGAGCAGTTCTAAGGGTAACCGAAGCAGCACAGAGAGATACAGAAAACTTCACTGAGGAGGTAATGGATGAGGTGTGTTTTGATGCATGCGCAACAGTGCAAAAAGGAGATTTAGGGAAAGGGGCTACTCAAGGCAGAGTAAGTTCAAAGACTCAGGGTGCCTAGGAAGTCTCTGATAGGCTGGCAGAAAGGAGGGTGTGCTCACCCTCTCACCCTCCTTTACCTTCTTCTGAAGCAGAGGCAGGAGTTTACAATTAGATAAGGTAGACACAGAGCTAAGGAGAGCATTAGGGGAAGCTACTATTTATCCTCTTTCCACAATATTGCTGAGTCACAAAATATCAATTTCCTAGAATGTTCAGTAGGAGGGAGAAAATGTCTTTCTTTTCCTTGTCTCTTATGATCTCAAAAGATCCCACCCCCATAGTGAAAAGGAAGTTTCTAGTAGAAGGCATTCAGGAGTTCAAGGTCCAAGCCATCACTAGAGTACCAAGCCAGCACTCTCTTCTCTAGTCCTGCCTCCTCCAAATTGTATCTTTCCTCTTGGGGAAAAGCCTGCGGTTACCATGCTGCTTAATTTATGACTGCAGGAGGGATGGGTGGAGATAGACGAATGGGAAGACCATTTTGGACTTTTATCTGCAAGGCATATCCTGTAATATGCCTTTTCCAGCAGCAAAGCTATTTCTAATTTTGTTTCAGGAGCAACAGGAGAGAGGCCTGGCCTTTCAGCACCCCGCTCTGAAGTACCCACATAATTTTATAACTTTCCTTTGGAATAAAGATGCCTGTGACTCATGTCCTAGCATTCAACATTTGTTATTTGTTTGTTTGTTTGTTTTTTTATTTTTTTTTGTTCAGTTACAGTTATTTGCATCTTCTCTCCTCCCCTCCTCCCTTCCCCTCCAGCCCCCCTCCCCCCGAGCCTCCCTCCTCCCTCTTAGTTATTTGCATGACTTCAGAAAGTGACCTAGTCTTTCTGGGACTTATTTCCCTGTCTGAAAAATGGGAATGATAATAGCACACATCTTACAGATTGGTGTATGAATTTAGTGAGTTAACATACGGTGTGATTTTTCCATCCGAGCCTAGCACACAAGAAAGGTGTGAATATTTCGGTGCTCTTGCTGTTGGTCCCCAGGCTGCATAGTCAGAGCTGCAATAATGTCAAGGGATATTAGGTCCTTAGGACTGTGCTGGGGTCTAAGATTGTGTATTTCAAACAAGCTCCCAGAAATATTGCTGCTCCTGGATTCAGACTCTGATGAACAACTGACAAACGAAGCAATAGAGTCCTCTCATTACCTACTGTACTATGTCTGTCTCTTGTCTCCCACTGGTTGGCCCCTGAGAGAAACCACCACTGTTTTAGTTTCCTAGGGCTACTATAACAAAGTACCACAAACTAGGGGGCTTAAAATGATCAAAACTTATGCTCAAACAGTGCCAGAGGCATAAAGTTCAAAATCAAGGTGTCGGCAGAGCTATGCCCCCTCTGAAGTCTCTAGGGAAAAAGCCTTCCTTGCTTCTGGCTTCTGATAGCTCCAGGTATCCTTGGCTTGTCGCATTGTCACTCTAATCTCTGCCTCTGTCCTTACATGGCTTTCTCCCTTCTTGTCTTGGATGTCTGTGTCTAATTCTCCTCTTCTTCTAAGGACCCTCATTAAATTGGGTTAGGTCTTCCCTCAATTCAGTATGACCTCATCTTAACTTGATCTTCTTCAAAGACCCTGTTTCCAAATAAAGTCACCTTCACAGGTACTAGGGATCACATCTGCACCATAGCTTTTAGAGGGACACAATTCAACCATCAACACTTTTTGTTATTATAAAAAGTTACGTATTTTTGTTCTTATTTTTATTAATACTTTAATTGTATGTAGTTTGCATAAGAGGTTGGAAAATGTGGCTTTGCCTCTGACCCTTTGCGATTGGGTAAGCCCCCTACATCCATTCATGTTTAATTAGGCAGCAATCCTTTCTGCATTAAAGATAGTCATTTTACCACATTCAAGTGACCCACATTTTCCAGAACACAGTGTTTATGTTCTTTCAATGCATTCCTCTTCAGTGACCTTGATCTGGCAATGAAAATTGTTGTGTTGTCCTCATCACATAAATCAGGCATGCTGCGGGTTTCCACTTTCCTTCTGGTTCATTCATTTTACTGAATTGTGACTATTTTCTTTTTCCCTTCTTCCTCTTCCATAATATAATGTTATTCTGAGGAACTCCTCCATTCCACAGTTCATTGCAGCTGCAGAATCTCATTTCCTTATCTTCCAAGCAAACAAAGAAACACCTAATCCCTCGAGTGAACTAAAAATGCTATTTACAACAGTTTCTCAGTCACCCAAATTTCCAGAGAGGCCTGGCCCAAGACTCCTCCTCAATGCACACAGAACTCTTCACAGGATTTTATTGCCCTTTATACTCTGAGCTCCTGCAGCACAGGTATTATAGGTTGCTGAATTGATATTACAGCCATTTCATTCTTGACTTTGCTGCTCATTTTTACTTTCCACACTTATTGCTAAAGCATTTCTTGTAGTAGATCTGTTTATGTATTCTAGCAAACCATCTGTCACAGAGACTTCGAATCACAGGTCTGCGACAGACTGTCAATTTCACATTACAAAGTATGAATAACGGTGGGAAACAAAGAAAGTTCAACAGAGGAAAAACACTGAACTTATTAAAATAAAGTACAGACATAGACATCCAAGAATATAAAGTAGTCTTAAAATGGAGTTAAATAGTTTTCAAGGAGGAAAAAGTCTATTTGTTTCCCCAACATAAGATAACTAGAAAAGGGCTGGATGAGATTCCTCCTGAGCACACGACTCCCAGCAATGTGTCAGCCATTGATGGTCAGGAGACTTTCTGTCTGGAGCCCTATTGAAATAGGAACTGTGAGGACTGCATTAATTAATGTTTCCAGGCTTCTGTGAGCAAGCATGGAGGCACAGAACAATTTTAAAATATACTCAAATATCAAAATAACCTAAACCTTCTGTTCAGGCCTGATATATCTACTAGCAGAGATTATTTTGTTTCTTCAATTCATATTTATTAAGGACCTACTGTGTGCTTGGCACTCTCCTAGTGGCTGAGATAGGGCAATGAACAGCGTCTTGCACTCATGCAGCAGATGGCACCGGCACTGTGGAGGAGACCTTTCGAGGCATGACAGATAAAGTGGAAGAAAGTAAAGCAGGACTGGGAAATAGGAATGTGAGAGAGTGGGACTTGCTATTTTATAGAGGATGGTCAGAGAAAGACATTCAGATAGGAGACATTTGAGTAGAGGTCTTAAGAACTGAAGGGAGTGAGACAAAAAGAAGGAGCTCTAATTAGAAAGATGTGAGGAAGATTCTAGTAACAGCAGAGATGGCAAATGTAAGCAGAGTAAAGTGAGAAAGGAGAGGCAAAACATGACTTGAGGTCAGAGAGGTAAAGGGAACTTAAATCTGGCAGGGCTTTTTAGACCATTTTAAAGACTAACTTCTCCTCTGAATATAACCGGAAGCTATTGAAGGGTTGTCAGCACAGAAATGACTTGATTCAACTGCCTGTGAAAGTATACTTCTAGCTGTATAGACTGTGGAGAAACAGGAACAGACACAGGAGGGATGTTTAGGATGTCGTTGCAATAATCAAGCCAAAAATGATCACGGTTTTGACCTGGATAGCAGCAGAAAAGTTGGTCAGAAGGGGTCACAGCGTGGACATGTTTTGAAGATACAGAGGACAAGGACGCCTGAGAGAGCAAACGGGGCGGGTGGGATATGGCAGAGCAACAGTAAAGACAGAGATTTTTCTTCCAAGAATTTTGGCCTGAGCCACAGGGAGGATGAAGTCACTGACTTACGATGGGAGAGAGGGCGAGGAGGTTGAGGTAGAGGGGATGGAAATCAACAGTTTGACTTTGGAGGTGCTCCTTTTGAGATGCCTACTCAGTTTCCATATGGACATATCAAGGAGGCTCTGTGGATCTGGGAGTCAAGCTCAGGGGAGAGGGTTGAGTTATAGACATAAATGTGGAAGATACCAGAATATAGATTGTCTTTCTTCATCAGGACAGAAATGCCTTAAGTCTGTGCAAACCAAGCAATCATACTGTACATATTAGCAACACATTTTGCAAGGCCAGTCCTGGCCTTTTGCAACGTTCCTGTGGTTTCCAAGATAAATAAGCATATTCTGTGTTTCCCACTGGATGCCTTTGCTGAGATCCTGTCAGCATTTCCAAAACAGTTCCTACTTGAACGACACCAAGACAAACCTCTCAAGGAGAAAGGAGAGTATTGTTTTTGAAAATAAATCCCTGTTTTTCTCTCATGAGTTTCAAATTGTACAAAAACAGTCTAGTTTCTGTTTCCCACAAAATCTCACATTAACAAAAGCGCAGCTTGCCTTAAATGTGGGTTGATAACATGCTGGCAGCTTGACAGTTATGAACAGACGGTCCTGTTCCATAAAGAGGGCACAGTCCTGGAACTGCAGGGGTCTCGGGACGCCTCCAGCACTGTAACCAGAACTTTTAACTGGAAAGTCATGGGAACGCGTATAAATCCCACAGCGAAGGCCATAATTCCATGGAATGCTAGCATAGACAATTCTCTAATACCTCGTATTGATCACTAGTTTATAAAAATCCGTATGTTTACGGGGGGAGGGGGGAGGGGAGGGAGAGGATGCAAATAACTGTAATTGAACAACAATAAAGTAATTAAAAAAAAAGAAAAGAAAAAAAAATCCGTATGTTTACTTAATCTGGCATTAATGTGTAAAAACATTAGACATTTCTATTGAAATAATTTACCTTTTCCGGTCTTTTCATGAAACCAGTTATGTGTAGGTGTCAGGTGGGCATGTGAGGGGCTGTCCTCTACTATTTACATGTACAATGCAGGAAATAAAAGTTTAATTAATTTAATTATTCATTCATTTATTCCTTTATTTCACATATTTATTGGGGCTTTAGAGTATCACAAGAACTATGCTAGAGCTGGATAAAATAAAAACAAAATAAATTTATATTTTCTTCCCTGTAGTAAAAACTATGTGATGTGAAAGTGAGATATTATTTCAACAAACTTTAAAAATGAATGAAAAGATAATATATGAGATGTTTCTGGGAGGAAATGAAAGTCAAAAGCACTGTATACCCATTCATGATTAAAAATTAGAGCGTTAGACAAATTTCCTGTGGTTGTCCTTGACTTCAGGAAAAACATCTGGAACACTGTAAGAAATACAAGGCCACCTACAAATCACAAAGCTTTTCCTGAGGTCAGGGAAATGATAAACAGAGCTTATGAGACCAGATGTGCCTGCATGCTGTTACTGTGATTAAGACCCTTCTCAGGCCATCTGGATTAATACATGAATTTTTTTAGGGTATCTCTTTCTAACTTTAGCACTTCTCACTGACACATATTTTAGAGCTCTATTTCTCTGATGTGAATGACAATAGAGTTAGTACATTTCTGAAAGGCGAAGTGAGTGCGGAAAACTCCAGCCAACGATGAGTGAGATGTACAAGATAGCCCAGGTTTGAGAGCTGTCGTGTTCACGAAGCCTGCTGTTTCTCCTGACATCCAGTGTCCACTTTCAAACTCTGCTCCCAGAACAATGCCTAAGGCCCTAGTTGGCAGAAGTTGGAAAATAGCTAACGATGTTATCACTCTTCTCATCTATTGCTAGGACTCCTTGACTTTGGCCCTTCCTGACTGTAACAAACAGCAGACCGGTTTGATGTGGTGGTGGTTGTTCCACGTGGGTAAACATTTATTTTTTCAGTTCTATTGCTATGTAATTGACACCTCACACTATAGAAATTTAAGGTGTAAGATATAATGATTTGGTATTATATATACACACGGATATCAAAATGACTTCCACAATAAGTTCAGTGAACATTCATCAGTTTACATCCATTCTCTGGATGTTCTTTCAGTAACAGCGATAGTAAAAGTAGCAATGCTAGTTTGCATTGATACGGCAGCTTTTCGTTGACAGGTGTGTTCACTAATATACTCCCATTGCCGTTTTACAACCAGTAGTGCAATTAATTTACATTCTGATAAGAAAAAGAAACAAGAAATAAGTAATTTAAAAGAACTTTGATGAAAAGTGAGATTAAGAGTTTAATTGCTATCAAGAGTTGGGAAAGAAAAAGGTCTCATATTCTTAGTGATAGCCCCCTTCCCCTCCATTCCCTTACTCTCTCATTTATCAGTCCCATCCTTGTCATAGTCTGAATGTTTGTGACACCCCAAAATTCATATATTGAAACCCTGCTTCACAATATGATGGTATTAGGAGGTGAGGCCTTTGGGAGGTAATATCCATTAGATGAGTGCATGAGGGTGGAGCCCTCCTGAGTAGGATTAGTGCCCTTTTAAGTCTCCAGAAATCTTGCTTTGCTCTGTTCCATGCCGCAGGAGGATACAAGGGGAAGTTGGCCATCTGCAACCCAGAAACAGGTACTCATTAAAACCCCACTGTGCTGGCACTCTGTTCTCAAATTTTTAGCTTTCAGAACTGTAATAAATACATTTATGTTGCTTATAATTCATCCAGTTTATGGTATTTTGTTATAGCAGTCTGAAGTGACTAAGATAATTTCCACCATCCTTGCTCCACGAACGGGTCAGAACAGGGCCTTTCAGAGGTGGGGATCCCGGGATCCTGGGCTTGCGTAGGCCCAGGTTTCAGAGCTAAGGGAGAATGTGCTCAGGGCTCCAGACTGCCCATGTAGAAACCTGAACGGTAGCCTCAGAATCTAAATCAGCTCCTGAGCCAGCAGAGAGCAGCCATAAAGAGTAAAAGTCTCTGGTCAAATGGACCTGGGATAGTCTCTGTTTTGGTGTTTACATCAGTTTATCACTTCAAGCTTAAAATGGAGAATAATAATAAAGACACCTCCCAGAAAAATTACTTAGGACAATTAACTGAAATACTATATGTTAATAATAAAAGATCCTGTAACATAAAATTAAAGGGAGAATTAAAGTTTTTGGGGGGAAAGGCACTGCTTTGAAAACTATTTCTCTAGAAAACAAATTTTTAAAAGTTCTACTCTAAGTAAATATCAAAAAAGTAATATGCATGAAATAACAGATACTGAGATGGAAGACAATGGAGGGCTAAATGATAGGCAGAATTTGAAGACATAAAAATGCATTATGAGAAAAGTAATCCCTTGCAGAAACAGTAAAAAGATCATCAGCATTGCGGAAAGAAGGCAAAAGAAAAGAAACCAAGGAATGAAATGTGATGACAAATAAAAACAGAATGAGAAAACCATCCCATGAGTTCTTGCTGTTCTTTAAAAAGAAACTAATTCAAATAGTGCAGAAAGAATAATCAAAGGAGAACAGGAGAAACGCTCTCTGAGTTGAAGATTTGAATCTGCTGCTTAAAAGGGCACCCATGGAGGATGAAAAAATTAATGAGAGGATACCAAACTTAATGAAACCTGCCTGGTGCAGTGTTTGGATTTCAAAACTGAGCATGATACCAAACACACGCACAAAATCACACGTGCATCATGTGACACAAACAACAGCAAATACAAGAGTCTGTCTACAGAGGGAAAATGATGGTATTTGTTTTGGACTTTTCTACAAGATGAAACTTCAAAAGAATTTCGATAAAATTTGTAATTATTTGTGTGCCCTCTTTTATTTCCCTGCGACCTGGGTTATAGTAGGTCGTAAATAAGTATTTGTTAATTGAATTAAGATAGAGTAAATACAAATGTGAGAAGAGCAAGATTTTTAAATGACTAGATTTTTTTTTAAATTTTTAATTTTATTACATTTATTTGGGTGACACCGGTTAATAAGATCATATAGGTTTCAAGTGTACATTTCTATGATACATGATCTATCTATTGCATTGTGTGCCCACCACCCAAAGTCACATCATCTTCTGTCATCACATATTTGACCCCCTTTACTCTTTATTACATTCCCCACCCACTTCCTTCTGGTAACCGCCATGCTGCTGTCTCTTTCCATGAGTTTCAGTTTTATATCCCACATGTGAGTGAAATAATATTGTCCTTAGCTTTTTCTGACTGGCTTATTTCACTTAGCATGATATTCTCAAGGTCCCTCTGAGTTGTCACAAATGGCAGCATGTCATCTTTTCTTATGGCAGAGTAGTATTCCATTGCATATATGTACCACGTTTCCTTTTCCAGTCATTTGTCAAAGGACGCTTCAATTGTGTCCATGCCTTGGCCACTGTGAATAGGACTGCCATGAACACAGGGGTGCATATATCTTTGCAAATAAATGTTCTCAAAATTTTTAGGTAGAGCCCGGCTGGTGTAGCTCAGTGAATTGAGTGTGGGCTGGGAACCAGAGGGTCCCAGTTTGATTCCCAGTTGGGGCACGTGCCTGGGTTGTGGGCCAGGTCCCCCAGTGAGGACCATGTGAGAGGCAACCATACATTGCTTTTTCTCCCTCCCTTCTCCTCTCTCTGAAAATAAATAAATAAAATCTTAAAAAAAAATTTAGGTAGAAACGAAGAAGAGGGTCATATGGTAACTGAGCCTTAGCTTTTTGAGAAACCTCTGTACAATTTTTCATAGGAAAGAGAATAATGTACTGAATTTTAAACAAGGAGTATGAGCTTTACTCATTGACTAGTAATTAGTATACTTATTGTTCAACTATATTTGCTGATAATCATTACCAATATTTTTACACTATTATTGTCAAAGAGAACATAATATGATTTCCATGGCCTTCATGTTATTGAAATGAACATAGGTTGTTTCTCATCAATATACTATAGAATCATTGATTTGTTCATCCAAAATCTGGAAAACACTTTTTGATAAACTAACAGCAAGTACTACCAGCATAACACCCAAAGCATAACCTCAGTCTGTCCCCTTTTCATCAGTTGCGACCAAATCACACCAGCACATCTCCCCTGGGATGTGACATATCCTGAGTGATTGTCCTGCTTCCACTCCCTGCCTTTCTCTACTCCATTCCACACAATCCTACTTCCACAAAACTCAGTCAATAGGGCTATGCACAGGCGATTCTGTGTCCAGCTCTCAGCACTCCCGTGCCAAGCTCGTCCTACCTGAGGACGTTTATACTTGCTCTTCCCTTTGTCAGGGACCCTTTGGTTTGTGCTCTAATGCCATTCCCATGGCCACTATTTATGAAACAACATATATTTTCCTCACTTTCCATCCTTTTATCTTGTTTTCTTTTCCACAGTACTTGAACTATTTTCTAAGATTATCTCAGTTTCTTATTTATTATTTTTTCTTCCCCAAATAACCCCCTTGTTTGTCTTGTTTGTGCCTATATGCCAAGAACATAGGTTAGTTCTAGACTCCCAGTCGGGCTCTCAATATATCTTGACTGAACGAATGATCACATACACAAATGAATGCCTCAGCAAAGGAGGCTGGTTGTTTAGTTTCTATACTCACCCTCAAGCTAACTACTTATGTTGTGATTTTTTTGTCCAAAACTGCAAACCAGCTGTTTCTATTTATCTACTTTTCTTTAATTTGGAGTGTTTGGAGGAAGGTCCAGTTAATAGAGATGATTTGTAACTTGTGTACTGCCAGAAGAACCTGAGGAAGTAGCTTGGATACTCGACGGGGAAAATGTAAGATCAACGTGACACAATATTAGTACATTTAGGAAAGTCTTCATCACTCTTTGTAAATCCCCACAGATATCTGCATTTTGAACTGGTATGAGCAATTCTGATGCTGAAAATTCATTCTTTTGAACGAAGTTTCTTTCATTTTGCCATAAGTGTCCAAAGAATAGTCAATGAGAGAGAGAGAGAGAGAGAGACAGACAGAGATAGAGAAAGCGGCGGGGTGGGGAGAGAGAGGCAATGATGAGGAAGGAAGGAAGGATAGGAAGGAACTGAGAGAGAGGAGAAAGAAAGAGAGGAAGGAAACTTGTTTTATTTCAACAGCTGAACCAAATTAGAAAACCAAATGACATTCTCTGGGTGGGATTCTTAACCCAGAAAACTGTAGTTGTGGTAAACACCACATTATTTTTAGCAAGCAAATTAGGGAAAATCACATCTGTAATACCAGGTTCTGTAAATGTTGGTGAGTTAGACAGATACCTTAGGACACAGTCTTCAGAAACTGTAAAGTATTGTTACTGGTGAAATGGAAAATTAGTGTTAATGAAGTTTAAAAACAGTCACCTAAAAATTCCTTTTTGCAAACTGAGCTAAGGTTTGTTTTGGGTTTGTCTATGTTTACACTAGGCAGAAAGTCTGAAAAGCCTCCTTGGTCGTATCAGACTGCATGTCTATTGAAAACAGTATTTCTCTGAGATGAGGTAATTATTTCTGAGTACCCAGAGCATTTTCTTCAAAATAAATATAGGCATAGAAATGAGGAGGGATGTGCTTAAAAATATATTAAATATTTATCACATTACTGGAAATGGAATTTGTAAAATACATAGTTTTAATTTTTATTACTGTATCTCTTCTGAAATTTGAATCAGGAAGTATAATTTCATTTCATAAAACTATAATTGTCACAGTGTAAATATTAAAAGTTTTTAAGGTTTTGTCTAAAATGCTCATATAAGTTTAACAGGCAAATTCTTCATTTTTGGTTGGGATAAGAATTCATAAATAAGATAGAAAATGAGATCATAATTACAAAATAATAAAATAAATATGCATTAGCATTTAGGAATTACTCATTATTAAGAATTAGAAATTGTTTATTTTTGAGAAGATTGTTTTGATATTAAGCTGTGTAAAATTATGATACTAAAGCTAAAAGGCTTCTTTAGTTCAAGGAGATGCTTGATTCAATGATTTCACTTTAACTTGCTTCATTGTCTGGCATGTAGGCCATGTGAGTACATACTGTTCTGTCAACGCAAATACAAATTATGAACTTTTGTGTTGCACTTTTACTGATTTATTTAAATAGAAATGTTTCTACTTCATTACATAATATGGGTATAATTTTAATAATATGATATATTTTATTATGCATATGTACCCCACAGTCACTGCCTATACTCTTAATCTTCTATTTTATAATTTCTTTCAATTTTCTATTATATAGTGTGGAGAAAAATAATGTTCTGATTATAAATCACAATAGGGATTACTGGATCAAAGGCTGTGAACATTTCAGTACATTTTGGCAATTAAAATTGTTTCTTGAGTTAGTATTATTTTTTAAAATATTTTATTTATTTATTTTTAGAGAGAGGGGAAGGGAAGGAGAAAGAGAGGGAGAGAAACATCAGTGTGTGGTTGCCTCTCACATGCCCCCTACTGGGGACCTGGCCTGCAACCCAAGCATGTGCCCTGACTGGGAATTGAACTGGCAGCCCTTTGGTTCGCAGGCCCGTGCTCAATCCACTGAGCTAGGCCAGCCAGGGTTGAATTAGTATATTTTATAGGTCCAACATGGTAACTTATTTTCTCTGTTTACTATTAGTTTTATTATTGCTTTTCTACCTAGTTATACCTCATTAAATTTATTATAATGATGACTATAGAGCCCATAAAAGTTCAATGATCTCCCAGAAAAAAAAGGAACAGCAAATTAGTGAAACAGCTAATACTACCAGCTCAAGTATGAGAGACTGTTAAATCTGTGAGTCAGAGCACAAATTAGTGAGTCAGAAACACAAATTAGTTGAGAAATAGAAGGTTTAAGAGACTCATGCGATACAAAAGGATCAAGTTTAATGATTTCATGATGCAGCCTAAGAAGTGTGGAGAAACGCTGATATCTCCCAACCTTTTGCAACATCTCACATAACCCCTGAACTACCTCCATCGTGGGGTAATTCTTATAGGATATTCAAGAGCCTTCAAATAGATTCCAGAACCCTTTGGCATATAAAAAGAGTTTTAGCTATGAGTGGATTAAACTGATCTTCATCGATATTTTCAAGTATCCAATAAATACGTGAACGCCTACCCCGCAGACAGCACTGTGAGAGATGCTGGAGGCACCACGACGAGGACAACAACATGGAAAGCAAGTGTGGTTGTCACTGTTGAGGGACATATATGCATACACGCACAGAGTAACAGGAAATTAAATAAAAGGCAAGTTGTCATAGGTGCTGTACACACACCTATGTATGTAGAAAAATAACACGCGTTCGCATTTATCACAAAGTACATGGAGGAGCAACAAAGGGAAATATACTTAGGAAGTAGGCAGGAAAGTGTGAATGGAGGGGAGTCAGCGTCGATGAGGATCCTGATGATGCTCATGGACAAAATGACGTTAGAAATTTGAGGAAGTGTTTTCCACGGTTGTAAACCATGATCCAGCACAGCTGTTTCTCTGTTCCAATATTCACCTTCTTCTTTTTTCCAAAGTGGCAAAATGAGGTTATGAATCATTTAAGGATGCCAGTGTGAGTCAGGATCCCAGCACCGTGCAGGATGGCCAGCTCTCACGGTCCCTCTCCCTGGTTGCCCTGGTTGCCCTGGTTGCCCACACCAGCGCGCAGCATCGCTTCTGGGAAGAGCAACCCGCATACCCGCAGGCAAATTTCTCAGCGAGCTTTACAAGTTATTCCAAAGTCTGTTCCCAGAAGAGACATTAACCAGTCTCGGAATAATTCATTTTAATTTTATTTTCCCTGGCTTCCAAAAGAATATGAAATTCACAATTTGGTGATGTAACAGCTTAATTACTCCACTAATGATCACGTCTCAGTTCCTCTTCCTAACTGATTCTAAAAGCTTAAAAGTAGAAGTCTAAGCCTCTAATGTTAGAGTATAAATGAAGAGATACTGTGTGGTATAGCTATTATTCATTTCTGAAAAAAAAAATTAAACATATTAGAAGTCATAGATCTAAAGAGCCGAGTTTCTTTTAATCAAACGCACATTTGGCGATTTCATTTAAATGAACCTGTAGTTCCAAAGAATGTTTTGAAAACTGTTGTAGGCAGAATAGTGGCTTCTCAAAGGTGTCCACTTTTGAATTCCCAGAAGTGGTGAATATGTTTCCTTAGGTGGTGATGCTGCTGGACTTCAGGGGGCTGCGGCTGAGTTCAGGGAGATATCCTCGATCATCTGGGTGGAACTAATTTACTCACAGGGTCCTTAAAAGCAAGAGAAGGAAGCAGAAGTGTCAATGTCAGAGTGATGTGATATGATGTTTGAAAGGCCCACCTGGCCATTGCTGATTTTGAAGACGAAGAGCTGAAGAGACAAGAAACTCGGGCATCTCTAGAACCTGGAAATGGCAAGTCCTCCCTTAGAGCTTCGGAAGGAAAGCAGCTCTGCTGACACCTTCATTTTAACCCAGTGGAACTCATTTGTATTTCTGAGTTCCAGAACTGAAGGATACTAAATCTGTGCTGGTTTCAGCTATTAAATTTGTAGTGATTTGGAACAACGGCAATAGAGGACTAATGCTGGAACCCACCTAGGTCCCTTCTCCTCCTCCCTCACTATACTCAAGTCACTTTGTCCTTGGTTTTGATAATGGGGAGTCAACCACACAAGCAAGAATTTGGGAGTCATAGCTAGACTTCAGAAGTTACTCAAAGCCAGCCAGAGATGGTGGGGGATGAATCACTGGGGAGGACTGATGGACACATGACTACCCCAGAGATAAGAGGCCACCGACTCAGAAGCCACAATCTCTTGTTGTAGAGATTAATCAAGAAGATACTAAAATGAACAAAAGAACCATAAGACAGATCCTAGTAGCCATTCCTTCCTTACCTTAGTCCCCTAACACCAGGAAAATACATTGTGTTCCCACACCTAGACTCCATAGTGATGAGTGAATTACATTCTGGAAGACTAAAGGGGTAATCGAAATTGAAAGAGATTGTTTAAATAGATAGAGGTTAACATAATGTCAGTTAGTAAGTTCAAATATCCTACTGTCCAATGTTGGTGAAAGGGAGATTTAAAAAATGAAAAAAATAAATATTCTAATGTTCCTTGTACTTCTGAATACAGTGCATTAATTTTCAAGCAACATAAGTAAATACCCTGTGGCCAGCTAGCTTCCACACTTACATTATTTGTGGACTAAATATATTGGCATGAGGCAGGTCATGCTGAATACATCTCTGCTTCCCTGGTGGGGTCTTTCTGTTTAACCTTGAATTTCCTCCATTAGAGTCACACATTTTCATTAAAAATAAAAAAGGCAGAGACACTATCTCCTTGAAGGAACTGAAAAAGCATAAGAGTTATAAAGGGGCTCTTTAATCAATGCAGGAAACCATAAGAAATCAGGCATTTGGAATCTGAGGTCATTATTAAAAGATCATTTCAACAGTGTTAAGTAGGGTGTTCCCCGGGCCTGATATTAACATAAGGCCTCCAAATTGAGGGTGATCGTATCTTCTTCCAGAGGGACAAAACTAGAGAAATGAGAATATATCTTACCTTCTGCCATCTGATTATCCCCATCATTTTTAATGATGGTCACACACATTCAATCAGGATGTCCAAGGGACATCTCTTGGAACTCTACATTTCTTGAAAATTCCTTAAATGATCTTGATCAACAGCCAACTTTGAAAGTCATTGACTTATTTCGAAATCTGAGTTATGGCCAACTCTAAATGGAGGACCCAAAAGACATTTTTTTTTAAATACCAAAATTTTAAGCCAACAAATAATTGCCAAGATGACTATGATGTATCTGCCCTATTTTCTTCTTGACAACTTTGAAGGACTTTACTGACATCACAGTAATTCCATTGTTGTGCAAAGGAAGAAATTGAGTGTGGGTTGGAATATAAAGGTTTTGGGGAGTATCCAAACATATATATTCTTCAGAGGGGAAGCTTGGAAACACACAAGAGTTTAAATATTGAAGTTAATTATCATAAACATGTCTTTGTGGTTTATGAATAAGTCAACTACAACTTGTATTTTAAAACCCCAGAGCTATTTTCTGAAATTTCCTTCTGAAGCTTAGAGGAAACCATATAACTTTGGAAAATGTGGATCATCTGGAAGTGCATTAACTACTTTTTCTAACAGGTCAACTATTTCCTTGCAAATATAATTAAGGAAGGTATTTGTAATGAAAGGTACGTATTAAATTTCAGGACCAAGGCTTTCAACACTGAAATAATGAATACTTACACCAATTTGTTTTCAGTGGAACTGTTTCATAATGAGTCAACCTTATGTCATTTTGAAAACATGTTAAGTGACTTTGGTACTAAAAAACACACTTCAGGATTATTTAAGTCTTCAAAAATTCATAGTTTTATGAGGATAGAGCTCCTAAGAAAATGTTCATTTTTAAATAAGGTAATCCCAAGATATTTTCAATCTTATATGTTATTTACATGTAATTAAACCTTCAATTAATTTAGCTCCTTGGAGAATAATGTGTTCTGAACCATCATAGTTAACCAGAAGGAAAAGTGGTTTCTTTTGAACTTTGAGTATGTCTATAGTTTATCTCTTCATGTATTCAGTCATGGAGAGCCAGTTGGTTCCCATATAAAGGTTCCTCCATCCCTCTCTACCTTTTAAAACCTTTCCCTCAGCAGGAATTGTATAAACTATTTTGACCTTGGCTAACCTCAGGTCATCCTCCACGTCTTACTGTAAAACCTTCTTCAGAACGTCAGGATTGGTTCTACTCCTGCTACTCCATGAAACATCTTGTTCCTCCTGTAGAAGTTGTCACGCGGTATCAGAATTGCACCTCTTTCTCTCCCTTTCTTTTTTTAATTTACACCTTTCCGCTTAGACTTGTGCTTCTTGAGGTCAGTGTCTGGGCTCTAGTGCTATAGGATGCCTACATTTTTATAGACATTTATGCGTGTACTGATGATGAATTACGGTGTTTATTTTTACAGAGTAAATCAGAATTTTTAAAACTATCTTACAGTTATTTTATAGTTTTGTATTGACTTTAACTTAAATTGCATGTTGAGGAGTAGTTCCTTAAGATTTTTTTCAGTGCTTACAATCTGTCGAGTTCTTAACTAGGTCCCAGCTACAGCAGTTAGAAGGGAGTGTTTTTATGCAGTTGACTCATTCCCTGATTACATTACAACTGTACATGCCAAGCGCTGTCTGTCTGCATCGCCACTTCTCTAGTACAAGCCACCATCTTAGTTTCTTGCCTGGACTAACATTGTTTTGTCCCCTTTGGACTTTCTGCTTCCTTTTGTCATTCCATTACTTCACAAACAGTCATTTGCATCCCAAACCACTTGAATGAAAATCAAAAGGAATAGATTATTCTGACCTACCTGCCCTGATCATCATTATGAGCCCAATTACAATTTGCATACCAGTTAACCATCAGGATTTTACTATCTGCCACTCATTCAACAATTCTGAAACCCCTGTGTTGAACACTTCACCTTTTCTTACCCAGCTTAAATACTAGTTTATCCAAGAGAGAGGCTTTCTCTGTCTTCCTGTGCTTGTATTCTCTTTCACTGCAACTTATTATTTTATTTCATAATAACTATATGTTGTAATTTGTATTTGTGTTTGCATGGTACTTGTAAATATTGGTATAAATTTAAACATTTATGTATACTAAACCTAGTTTCATATGTTCTAGCTTACAAAAGTAAATCACTATATGCTTACAAAGGTCTAAGTATTTAATGTATCAACTTAATTTTTTTAAAGATTTTATTTATTTATTTTTAGAGAGAGGGGAAGGGAGGTAAACAGAGAGGGAGAGAAACAGCAATGTATGGTTGTTCCTTACATGGCCCTCATAGGGGATCCGGCCTGCAACCCAGGCATGTGCCCCGACTGGGAATCGAACCGGGACCCTCTGGTTCCCAGCCCGCACTCAATCCACTGAGCTACACCAGCCAGGGCTGTATCAACTTATTTAATCCTTTTAACTTCCCCATGATGGACAGAATTAACCCTAGTTTACAAATGGGGAAATGAGGTTTAATGAGTTTACGTACAGAAAGTTAGTTCCAGAGTAGACAATAGATGAGACGGAAGCAAAGATTCCCATCTCAGGGAATGCGTTGCTCCTATGAAATGCACGAGCTTCCATGTTCCCCTCCATCACTCAGGCTGAAAGTGGTGCACCTCCACAACAGAATAACTAACATTTGTTGAGTGTTTATTGCATACAATGGATTATTCTAAGAGCTTTACATACATTAACTCATTTAAGTACATTAATAAATCCTTATGAGATAAGCACCATGGTCATACCCATTTGAAGATAAACTGAGAAAGTGAATTGTCCAAAACCACACAGCAGATATGTCATAGAGCACTCAACTGCTAGAATATGTTCAGTAAAAACACACACACACATGCACACACATATGCACACAGACAGTTGTGGAGCAGAAAGCAAAGGGCTTGGTATCATTATTTTTCTATTTTTAGTTGGTATACAACAATGTTGACGTCCTTTGTATTTCACTATCTTAAATGATCATTACACGTCTTCCTCTTTTACTCCACGTCAATCCAATTAAACCTGTGTGATTATTATACCATGATACTAGACATATATAACACCTTAACATCTGGTTGACATGCGTCACATAGTGACAGTGATATGATGCACATCTGTGACGAGAGTTTTAAAGGAGATGTCAGAGAAACTTCTTGGTTTGGACTTTGAACTTTGAAACAAAACTATAATGCCATGGGGATATTACTTAAATTTCATCTTCTTTTGTGGAAAAACAATAGGAACTTTAATTTTCTTGCTTATTATTCTGCCAAAACAATTAAAATCCACATCAGCAATTTACATCATTGAAATGTTTCTTCTAGATTTAGTTGGTTCATTAATTGAGACAAAATAATGTAGAGAAAACTAGACCTAAAGGAAATAATTTTAACTTTAAAAAAATATACTAAATTTATTGAGGTAGCACTGGTTAATAAAATTATATAGATTTCCAGTCAACATGCACATGGTGTGTTATAGAATTTTACTCTCTCAAAAACGAATTAATTTATTATGCATAGTTAGTTAAAAGGTAGATATTCACACACACAAAATCTACATAGATAAATGCTAGGACAATATATTTTTGGATGTCAAAAATGCAATGTTTTAAAAATATCAACTGTTCCTCTGATGATTTACAAAGTCACTGTGATCTTAATCAAATACAATAGCATTGCTTTTTTTTTTTTTTTTTTTTTTTTTTTTTTTTTTTTTTA